>PVHP010037923.1:0-17127 GCA_004024765.1 Zapus hudsonius | reverse complement strand
CCTATCGCCCTGAATCCCTAGTTCCAAACAAGGGGTCCCCCTCACTGAGTGGAAAATTGGTCGAATTTGAAAGCTGTTGATTGTCTCCCCCAGGCCGAGGCTCCTCCATTACACCAAGTGCTCCTTTGTTGGTTCGCTGTCCCCTCCCAGTAGGAGGTGTGGTCAGCCTACTCATGGCCGCAGATTGTGTTTCGTGTCAGTCGTCTCTGTTTACTCCAGCTGTCGTTGATCAGTTTCCCCTAGCAGCCTGTGCAGTGCCTTCCAGCACTACACTAACTGCCTTCTGGGGGCTGGATACCATTCCGGAGGTTGAAGGGTTTCTCGATGCTGATCGATGCAGTCTGTGGTTTCTTCAGTAACAGGGTTTTGCCTCAGGCCTGGGGAAAGCCTGAGTAAAATTTTTTAATTAGAATAGTTTTGGCTATCCGAGGTCTTTTGCCCTTCCAAATAAATTTAGAGATTATTTTTTCTATGTCTGTGAAGAAAGAGGTTGGGATTATTATAGGCATGGCATTGAATCTGTAAATCACTTTTGGCAGGATTGCCATTTTTACTATATTGATTCTCCCTATCCATGAGCATGCAATATCTTTCCATCTTCTCACATCCTCCTCTATTTCCTTCTTAAGTGTTTCAATATTTTCCTTATATGAGTCTTTTACAACCTTGGTTACTGATATTCCAAGGTATGTGATTTTCTTTGAGGCTATAGAAAATGGGACAGTCTCTCTGATGTCTTTTTCTGTCTGCTTGTCTTTTGCATATAGAAAAGCTACTGATTTTTGTGTGTTAATTTTGTATCCTGCCACATTGCTGAAGGCATTAATCACCTTCAAGTGGTTACTGATACTATTCTTTGGGTCTGATATATAAAGAATGGTGTCATCTGCAAAGATAGATAGTTTAATTTCTTCCTTTCTGATTTGTATCCCTTTTATGCCCTTCTCCTGTCCTATTGCTTGGGCTAGAACTTCAAGCACTATGTTAAACAGCAGTGGTGAGAGTGGACATCCATATCTTGTTCCTGAATTAAGTGGGAACTCCTTGAGTTGTTTCCCATTGAAAATGATTTGTGTTTTAGGCGTTTTGTAAATTTTCTTTATTAAATTGAGGTATAGGCCATCTGTGCCTATTCTTTCCAGAGCTTTGAACATGAAGTGGTGTTGAATTTTGTCAAAGGCCTTCTCTGCATCTATTGAGATAACCATGTGGTTTTTGTGGTTGAGCCGATAATGTGATATATTACATTTATCAACTTGCATATGTTGAACCGACCCTTGTCTCTGGGATAAAGCTAACTTGGTCAAAGTGGATAATAATTTTATTGTAGTGTTGTATCTGGTTTCATAGGATTTTGTCAGGATTTTTGCATCTAAGTTCATCAGAGATATGGGTCTGTAGTTCTCTTTTCTTGCTGCACCCTTGCCTGGTTTGGAGATTAGGGTAATGGAAGCTTCATAGAAGGTGTTTGGAAGACTTCCTTCTTTTTCTATGGCTCTAATAAGCTTCAGAAAGAGTGGTTTCAGCTCTGTACTGAGGGCTTGGTAGAATTCAGCTGAGAAACCATGTGGTCCTGGGCTTTTCCTTTGGGGAAGGTTTTGGATTACATCTTCAATCTCTGTATATGTGACAGATTTATTTAGTGCTTTTATCTGCTCTGGGTTAAGCTTTGGCAGTTGGTAGGTGTTCAAAAACTTAGCAATTTCTTCCAGGTTCTCAAATTTTGTGGAGTATAAGTTTTTGGAAGTATGACCTTATGATTCTTCCAATGTCTTCAGGATCTGTTGTGATCTCACCATTGTCCTTTCTGATTTTGTTGATTTGGGCTTTCTCATTTCTTTGTTTGATTAGCTTAGCCAGTGGTTTGCCAATCTTATTAACTTTTTCAAAGAACCAACTCTTTGATTTATCTATTTTTAATCACTTTCTTGATTACCAATTCCTTAACCTCAGCTCTGATTTTAATTATTTCCTTTTGTCTTGCACTCTTCAGGTTAGCTTTCTCCATCTCTTCCAATGATCTTAGGTGAGTGGTTAGGCGATTGATGTGAGACCTCTCTGTCTTTGATATGAAGGCATTTAGCGTGATGAACTATCCCCTCAGGACTGCCTTCATGGTGTCCCACAAGTTCTGATAAAATGTGTTATTGTCATCATTTATTACTAAGAAATTCTGAATTTCCTGTTTTATTTCTTGGATGTCCCAATCATTTTTTAGGTGCGAATCTTTCAGGCACCAGTACTTTTTGTATTTTCTGGATCCTGTTCCCTTGTTAATTTCTACCCTTAATGCACTATGGTCTGATTTGATGCAAGGAACTACATCAATCTTCCTGAATTTGTATAGGGAAGATTTGTGGCCTAAGATGTGATCAATTTTTGAAGAAGTCCCTTGCGCTCCTGAGAAGAATGTATATTTTGTGTCTTTGGGGTGGAACGTTCTGTAAATATCTATTATCCCCAGCTGGTCAATTGTGTTATTGAGCTCTGTTATATCCCTGCTTATCTTCTGTTTGTTTATCTGTCTATAGCTGATAGAGGTGTATTAAAGTCTCCTACTATGATGGAATTAGAGTCTACTTCTGCTTTATTTTTGAGTAGGTTTTCCTGTATGAACTGTGTTGCACCCAAATTTGGTGCATATATATTGATAATGGTGATATCTTCCTGTTGGATCATTCCTTTGATGAGTAAGAAGTGACCATCATTATCCTATTTAATTGATTTTGGTGTAAAGTCTATTTTGTCAGATGTTAATGTAGCCACACCTGCTTGCTTTTTATTTCCACATGCCTGAAAAAATGTTTTCCATCCTCTTACTCTAAGAAGATTGCTGTCTTTAGAGGTAAAGTGTGTTTACTAAAGACAGCAGATGGAAGGGTCCATTTTTTTGATCCACCCTGTAAGTTTGTGTCTTTTTATAGGAAAGTTAAGTCCATTTATATTCAGTGATATAACTGTGAGGTTTGCTTTAAACCCTGCCATGATGAAGGGTTAATGGGGGTTTTTGTCTGTGCTTCTGTTATTAGCGCACTGACTGTGGTTGTTGTGTCTGATCTCTGGTACTCTTTTGAGGTAGATTTCTTGTTTCTTCTATGTGGGATATCTCTTGCAGGATCTTCTGAAATTATGACTTTGTGTTCAAATAGTTGTAGAGCTGGTTTACTTCATGGAACACTTTCATTTCTCCATCTATCATGAGGGATAGCTTTGCTGGGTACAGTAGTCTAGTTTGAAAGCCATACTTCTTTAGGCCCTGAAAAGCATTATTCCAAGCCCTTCTGGCTTTCATGGTTTCTAATGAGAAGTCTGATATAAGTCTGATGGCTTTTCCTTTATAATTTACGGTTTGCTTTTCTCTAGCAGCTTTGAGTATTTTCTCTTTGCTTTCTATGTTAGGCATCTTAATTAAAATGTGTCTAGGAGAATTTCTCTTCATGTCCTATCTGTTTGGAGTCCTCTGGGCTCCTTGAAAGTTGAGTGGGCTTTCTCTTTTTAGATAGGGAACGTTTTCTTGAATAATTCTGTTGAAAATATTTCCTATGCCTGGGCTTCTTCGCCCTCTGGAATCCCCATGATTCTAAAATTGGTCCTCTTTATGGTATCCCATAGATCCCTTAAATTATGCTCACTTGATTTCTTGAATCCTATGACATCCTTATTAATTCCTTCTCTCTTGTCCTCAATGTCTGAGAGTCTGTCCTCCAGATTGTTGATTCCGGGACTGATTGATTTTAGGGAGGTTTTTAACAACTCTATTTCATTTTTGCTTTTTGCTATAATTTTGTTTATGGTGTCTAATTCTTTGATGAGATCCAATTTCCAGTCTATTTTTATTTTTGTTAGGGATTCCTGAAAATAATTTTTAAGTTTTCTTAAGTCCCCATCATATTTAATCAATTTATTTTCTATCTCCTCCCATAGTTGGTTGACCTTCAATTCACTCAATGTGTTTCTGAATTCATTCATAATTCTCTCCAATAAATTCAGTCTGGAGTCTATGCATGAGTTGGTGAGCTTCATCTCATTGATGTCTTTTTTCATAATTTCCATATCAGCATTAACTGCTTCATGTTTGCATTGCAGTTGTGGTCAGGAGTCATATTATTCTCTCTTTGGGATTGTAATTTGTTGACTCCACTTCCTTGTCACTTTCCTGTTCCATAATGGGACTAGAGGCCTTGAGTTGGGGAGATCGATCTTTAATTTCTGTGTGGTTTTTTTGATTGGCTTCTGCCCATGTACAGGTAGGGGAGTGGGACTCAGGCACCCTGAGGAGTGCTATTCAGCCCACTTTACTGCCAGTGGAATGATCACCATGTTTGATCTTAAACAGAGGTCTTTCCTGTTAGAGTGTTCTGTACCTAGACGGGCTTCAATCTTTAACAGTCTGGATCCTTCTGTGTGTGACTGTTTAGTTTTAGAGCCACCTCATTGGCCCCTGTCCCTGATTGGTATGCTGTAGTAGAAACAGCCCCAGCCCCCCAAACTAGAGCCCAGTGTTTTCCTACCTGGCAGTGGCGCGTGATCCCTGGTACTCGCTGAGACCGCCTGTGCCCTCCTGGCAGCTTCTCGTCTGAACCGGCCTCTGCTGAGGTTCCCAGATATCTGCCTGATATCTGGCCCCGGAACCAACCTAGGTCAGTTTGTCCAAGGATTGCGTCTGCCTGTGTATGTGGGTGGTCATGGAGTGAAGTGTGCTGGAGGATCGGGTGCTGGAGGGAAGGGATCTCGTGACGGAAAGGTGCTCAGCCGGCAGCACGCAGGCTTGGAGGAGACAATGGAGGGAGCTTAGGGTGGGGGAGGGGTCAGCTCTCCGTTCCTCTGTGGAGCAGAGAGCCACAAGGGAACCCTGTCTGTGCTGGTATAGTTACTGGGGAGAGGGTGGGATTGGGTTCAGGTCTGGCTGGGGTCTGGGTTTTGGATCCCAGCTGGAAAATCAAACCTTTTTTGAGATAGTCCTGGCGACGCTGTTACTCGTCCACCATCTTGCTCTGCCCCCTGCATATACCTGTATCTTGAATTATTTGTTTTCATCAAGGAATTTCAAAGCCTATTGTCTCTCTTTTAAGTCTTTAATCCACTGTGAACTGACCTTTTTGGGGATAAGAAATTCGATCTCATTTTATTTTCCAACACAGGGCAACCCAGTTTTTCTAGCACCATTTGTTAAAGAGACTATTTGTTTCCAATATATGTTTTTGACACCTTTGTTGAAAATTTGATGGCTGTAAGTATGGTTTTCTTTCTGTGTATTCTATAATTTTGATCTGCCTGCTTGTTTTGTGCTAATATTATAGTTTTTATTACTATGGCTCTGTTGTATAATTTTAGATAAGCATTATAATGTCTCTAGCATTGCTCTTTCTGCTTAGAATTTTTTGAATATCCAGGTTCTCTACTTTCTTTTTATGTGAGGTGTGGGGGAATTGAGTCACAACCCCCCAAACCCTAATTATTATCTCAAGTACACCTAAGAATCGACGACCTAGACAAAGAATGATTTTAAACAAACACCACACTTTAATCAAACATTAAAGGTATAATGGGGAAGGAAAAGCAATGGAATAAAGAACAAAGGTGACCTACCACGACGTGGCCTGATGAACTTATAAAGATCATCTGAAAGGGACAAAAAAATAAGAGGTGCATGATTTTTAAAAGAATTAGAAATTGAATCCATGTTGAAATAGTTCCAGTAACTACCTCCAAGCACAACAGGATCCATGTGTGCCCAGACCCAAAAGGAAAGACACTGCATTCTGGCTGGGTTAGCATTTAAAAACATGGTGGAGGAGGTTCCTCATCAAAATATCATTTGATTGGACCTAGGTGGAACCCACCTTCATCTGGGGCGCAGGGGGGCAAAGGCTTGGTTCAGTTCTTTGATAGGACTAATAATTATATGACTCCAAGAAGTTTTTTTTTTCTGTTCCATACTTTATTATAGCATTCTTAATGTCTGTAGTAATACCAAGCAATATCAAATGATGAATAAATGTTCTATAATGGAACTATTCTGTGGCCTGGTGAACTGTTTTTTGTCTCAGTACTTTAAGCCCTTCATCCACCCAATGGTGAATTCTAGTTTTAGATGTATTCTCTTAAAACAAGCCATAGAAGCAAGTTCCCTTTTGTTTAAAATGTTTATGACTGTTTTCATCTATGTTATGACCATTATCGTTACCTGGGATACTTTAAAACAAAACGGATTTCAAAATTTTTACAATAAAAATGTATCTATAGATAGAATAAGACCATGTAAAACTTTTATGAATTTAGTTTTAATACCTTCAAATACAAAAAAAATTTACTTAAAAATTACTCGGTGACAATAGTGAACAAAATAAACTAAAAGTCCTTTATTTTTCATAGATTTTAATCTTTTTATTGATAGCTTCTATAATCATAGATCAAAAGCCATTATAATTCCATCCCTAGCCTCCCCCATATTTCTTCCCCCTCTCAATTAGTCTGTGTTTCTTTTTTTCAGTGTTATAATCTTATCCTCCCATAATGTGTAGGTATTATCAGGCATTACGGAGTCATGAATATCAAGGCCATTTTGTGTCTGGAAGTTGGCTTTGTAAGCAGTACTACCCTTCTTAGGCTCTCACAATCTTTCTACCAACTCTTCCTCAATAGACCCTGAGCCTCAGGAAGTGTGATAGAGATGTCCCAGTGCTGAACAGTCTATTGTCATTTCTTCTTAGCACTATGGTATATTTTGTGTTATTCCAGTGGTCACTTCCATCTGAAAAAGAGAAGCTTCTCTAGAAAAGAGTGAGAGTAGCATTATCATGTGTGTATGCTCATTTAAAAAAAAAGTGCTTATCAGGGAGTTTAGCCAGATAACAGCAGGTGTTAGTTCCCTAGGGCTCATGACCACCCCCACTATAGGGTTTTTACTAGGTCTTCAGGACCAGGCATGCTTTCCCTCCCGTGGAGCAGGCCTTCAGTCCAGTTAGAAAGCAATTGGTGCCACCACAATATACATGCCCCTATTGCCCCAGTTGGCACATTTGCCCTGGCAGGTCAGTCTTAAAACTTGCAAAGGTCCACTGCTCTTCACCACCATTGATGACTTCTTTCTTCCATAGGGTTGCATGCAGCCATAGCTTTTTCCAGTTTTCTGTTAGCTGGTTTACAGGGAGGAGGTTTCCAGCTCAGCTCCAGATTGATTTCTCAGTGACCTGCAGCCCAAGCATATGTTGTCTTCAGCAGTAGGGTCGTACTCTCTAAATCTGGTGGTCAACCAAGAGCCTTAGAAATGGCCTGTAATATTTTGGGGGGCCTCAGAAACCTCTTTGGACAGCAACTCACTGGAAGGTATCCCATCTTTGGCACTGAAGTTTTTCTAATATAAATTGATGGTTACTGGCTGTGCCATTATATGAGTGAAAACATACAGTGTTTTGTTTCCTGGGCCTGTGTTATCTCACTTAGTATGATCATTTCCAGATACATTCATTTCCCTGTAAATTTCATAATTTCATATTCTTTACAGCTGAAAAGTACTCATATAAATGAACCACATCTACATTTACATTCATGTGTTGAGGGACATCCAGGTTGCTTCCATTTCCTAGCTGTTGTAAATAAGCTGCAATAAACATGGATAAGCAAGTATCTCTAGGGTAGTGACTAGAGTCTTTAAGATATATGCCAAGCAGTGGTATACCTGGGTCATAGGGTAAAGCTATTTTCAGCTCTCAGGAACCTCCAAACTGCTTTCCACAATGGCTGTACCAGTTTACATGCCCACCAACAGTGTAGAAGGGTTCCTATTTTTCCACATCCTCAACAGCATTTATTGTCATTTGTTTTCTCATTTTTCCACATCCTCAACAGCATTTATTGTCATTTGTTTTCTCGATGGTAGCCATTCTGACAGGAGTGAGATGGAATCTCAGAGTAGTTTTAATTTGCATTTCTCTGATTGCTAATGAGGTAGAACATGATTTTAGATGTGTGTAGTCCATTTGTACTTCTTTTTTATATATTTTATTTATTTATTTGAGAGAAAGAGGCAGACAGAGAGAGAGAGAGAGAATGGGCACAACAGGGCCTCCAGCCATTGCAAATGAACTCCAGATACGTGCGCCCTCTTGTGGATCTGGCTTTACATGGTCACTGGGGAATCGAACTCAGGTCCTTCTGCATTGCATACAAACGCCTTAACCACTAAGCCATTTCTTCAGCCCTGTACTTCTTCTTTTGAGAACTCTCTATTCAGTTCCTTAGCCCATTTTTTGATTGGGTTACTTGATTTCTTATTATTTTGATTTTTGAGTTCTTTGTAGATCTGGGATAGTAATCCTCTGTCAGATTTATAGCTGGCAAAGATTTTCCTCCATTGGGTAGGTTGCCTCTTTGCTCTGTTCACAGTGTTTTTTGCTACACAAAATACTTTAAATTTCATGAGTTCCTAATTGTTGATTAATTATTTCACTTCCTGAGCAACTAGGGTTATGTTCAGAAAGTCCTTCCCTAGGCCAATATGTTAAAGCGTTTCTCCTTTTTTCTCTAGCAGTTTCAGACTTTCAAGTCTGGTATTAAGCTCTTTGATCCATTTGGACTTGATTCTTGTGCATGGAGAGAAATAAGGAACTATTTTCATCCTTCTACATATAGATATCTGATTTTTCCCAGCAGCATTTGTTAAAGAGGCTCTCTTTTCTCCAGTGAATATTTTTGTCTTTTTGTCAAAAATCAAATGACTTTAGCTGTCTGGGTTTGCATTAAGGACCTCTGTTTTGTTCTGTTGATCTGCCTGTATGTTTTTGTACCAGTACCATGCTGTTTTGTTACTAAGCTCTGTTATATATCTTATTTTTTTAATCTTTGTTGTCCAAAATTAGATACATTGTATGAGCATATATTGTGTTGGTATTCCCATTTCCCTCCTCCCTGTGCCAAAGCCACTGGGTATGCTCCTTGGTGGGCACAATGGATCATTCCATGAGGTAAGGGGTTATGAATAGCACAGGAGGTAGCCAGGTTGCCCCCACACACACTTATGTGTTGTAGCTGAGGGGGGCAATGTCTCCGGGTAATCTCTCCCACCATGGCTTTTACAATCTTTGTGCCCCCTCTTCCACTCAGTTCCCTGAGTCATGGTGGATGAGTTTTAAGACTGCTTTATTGTTGAGATCTTAAGGGCCTCTGTACTTCTGCTTTAGGTTGTGTTAGAAATCATTGGTGTCTGTCTCCCTGATTTATCCTGGGTTGACTGATTGGCTATGGTTATAGGTCTCTTTCTTGCTCCACCACTCTCTAAAGTGTTTCATTTGGGGCCTACACAATAGGCCTGGGGTGGTTGATATCATTCTGGGACATCAGCCATCTGCTTGAGGCTCATCAGTGGAGTTGAAATGACCACAGCTCTCTCACCAACTTCTGAAATATGTAAGCAGAATCTCCATCAGAGAGTGAGATTAGTCAAGGTTATAAAATACACATCTCTAATTTGGCAAAGTTCTATTGAGATTAGCCTCTTTGTAGTTCTCTGGTAATGGGGATTCTTTTTGGAGCCTTAGTTTTTGGTTCCCATAGGATTTTGCCCTGAGTCCCAATTCCAGTTAAGGGTTCCTTGCAACTGAGTAGATTTCTTGACCAATTTAAAAGCTGTTGAATACCCCCCCCCCCGATGTTTTGGCACCTCTATTGCAACAGTGATCATTTCTTGGTCAGTTGATCTCTCCGAGAAGGAAGTATGTTCAGTCTTCTCATGGCAACAATCTGCATTTTCTATCAGTGTTCTCTGCTTTCTCCAAATATCATTGACCAATATCCCATGGCAGCTTATGTTGTGCCTTCCAGCACTGCACTTGGTACCATCTGCGGACTGGATACCATTCTGGATCTCGCAGGTGACCCTGTGTTGTTTGAACAGGGTCTTAAATTGTGTTTTATTGGTCTGTCTGCCTGTTTTGTTTGCCAGTACCATGCTGTTTTTGCTACTATGGCTTTGATCTTTAGATCAGGAATGGTGATACGTCCTGAGGAAGTTTTTTTTTTTTTTTTGTTTTGTTTTGTTTTTTTACTTAGAGCAAATGTGGCTATCTGAGGCCTTTTGCCCTTCCAAATACATTTTGAGTATATTTTTTTCCATATCTGTGAAGAAAGAAGATGGGATTTTTATTGGCATGGCATTGAATCTGTAAATCACTTCTGGCAGGATTGCCATTTTTAATATATTGATTCTCCCTATCCATGAGCATGCAATATCTTTCCATCTTCTCACATCCTCCTCTATTTCCTTCTTGAGTGTTTCAATATTTTCCTTATATAAGTCCTTCACAGCCTTGGTTAATGATATTCCAAGGTATTTGATTTTCTTTGAGGCTATAGAAAATGGGACAGTCTCTTGGATGTCTTTTTCTGCATGCTTGTCTTCTGTATACAGAAAGGCTACTGATTTTTGTGTATTAATTGTTTATCCTGCCACTTTGCTAAAGGCATTAATCACCTTCAAGAGGTTGCTGATACTATTCTTTGGGTCTGATATATAAAGGATCATGTCATCTGAGAAGAAGGATAGTTTAATTTCTTCTTTTCCAATTTGTATCCAGAGTTTTGAACATGAAGCAGTGTTGATTTTTGTCAAAGGCCTTCTCAGCATCAATTGAGATGACCATGTGTTTTTTTTTTAAATTTTATTATCTATAATTAGATACACTTAATAAGGGAATATTGTGTTGATGTCTCCACTTCCCCTATTTCCTTCTTCCCTGTCCTTGGTCAGTTGGATTTCCTCCTCCGTGGGCAGTCTGCATCAGTCCATGGGGTAGGGGGTTGTGAACAGCCTAGGAGTTAACCAGATTTCACCCCCCTTTGCATGTTGTTACTGAGGTGGGCAATGTCTCTGAATATTCTCCCCCACCATGACTCTTACAATCTTTCCACCCCCTCTTCCGCTCAGTTCCCTGGGTCATGGTGGGTGAGTATTAAGGCTGCTTTGTTGTTGAGACCTTAGGAGCCTCTGTACTTCTGCTTGAGGTTGTGTTTAAAGTCGTTGTTGTTTGTTTTGCTGGTTCATCCTGGGTTGACTGATAGGCTGTGGTTATAGCTCTCTTGCTTATCCCATCACTGCCTGTGGGGTTCCATGTAGATTCTCCATGGTAGGTCTGGGGTGGTGCATCTCTTGCCAGGAAGACAGCTGTCAGCCTGTGGCTCAATGTTAGGGTTGGAGGAGCCACAGCTCACTCGGAGCCTTCTGAAAAATACAAACAGGATCTCCATCAAAGACTTAGATCAGTATAGGTTAATTGAGATACACTTTCCTGAGTTGGCTAGATTCTATTGTTGGTAGCTTTTTGTAAATCACTTGTAAAATGAATTTCTCTTTGGTGTCCTAAGATATTGGTTCCCTATGTAATTTACCCTGAAATCCCAGTTCCAGTCAAGTACTCCCTTTCACTGAATGGAATTCTTGGCCTAATTGTCAGCTGTTGATTGTCTCTTTTGAGTAAATTTTTCCATATGAAATGTGGTGTACATGAGTTTAGTGCATATATATTTATGATAATATTTTCTTGTTGGATCACTCCCTTGATGAATAAAAAGTGATCATCATCATCCCTATTAATTGCTTTTGGTTTAAAGTCTATTTTGTCAGATATTAATTTACCCCCACCCACCTGCTTTTTATTTCCACATGCCTGGTAATTTTTTCTCCATCCTTTTACCCTTAGATTACTGTCTTTAGAGGCAAGGTGCATGTCTTGAAGGCAGCAGGTGGAAGGGTCCATTTTTGTGATCCACCCTGCTAGCCTGTGTCTTTTTATAGGAGAATTAAGTCCATTTATATTCAGAGTTATAACTGTGAGGTTTGCTTTAAGCCCTGCCATGTTTGAGGGCTTATGGGGATTGCTGCCTTGTGGGATATTGCTAAATGGGGCACGGAGGATATTTGGTTAAGGGAAGTGTGAGGCAGGCTGAAGCCCCGGGTTGTCTCTGCTCTGAGATTCCAATAGGAGCTTCGCCACCTCCACCCTTAACCCTAAAACTCCCGGCTCCCTAAGCAAGCCACAATGAACCTTGTGCTCTCACTCCAGAAGGGCTGACAATAGGTGACAGTCTCTCCATATGCTTCCACCACCAGACTCATGTCCAGAATCACATACTTCCCACCACTCAACTTATGCACAGCAGGCATTCTCATATTGCTGACCACTACCAATCCCTGTTGTCCGTTTCTGCCCCTGCCTCTCCTTCTTCCTCTATATAACCAACTGTATTGATATAATAAAAGAGAGAGCTTTCCACTGCATTCTCCTGGACAACTTTGTCCATCACTCTCCAGAGAAATGAGCTGAACACTAAAACATGGAGAGCCACCACAGCGGTATTCCCCAAGGGAGTATCCTCTGCTATACTCCCAGAGCTGTAACATGGAGAGCAGCCCACAGCATGGATCTCCAGGGAGTATTCTCTGCAACACTCCCGTGCGTACTCAGACCCACTGGCTCGTCACCATCCAGAGGTCACCAGCTCCCTCCCTGCCCAGGTCCATGAGCAAACTTCAAGCCACAGCATCTGCAACAGAACGAACATCCAGCACCAGGCACCATGGGCAAATGGAGGGAGCCGGGGGCCCCAGCAGCCTCCTGGCAGCTGAGCCACAGAGCAGACCTCACCTGGCGGCCACTGCCCCGCAGCTGGGCAGCCAGCGCTGGCCAGTGGAATGCACAAAAACAAGACTGCCTGTACTATTATACTTAGCACTCTGATTTTGATTACCATGCTTGTTTGCTATTGCTTTCCTGAGTTAGATTGCTTTTCTCTTCTTTGTGGAATATCTCCCATAGTATCTTCTGTAAGTTTGGCTTTGTGCTCAGATAACTGTAGAGCTGGCTTATTTCATGGAACACTTTCAATTCTCCATCTATTATGAGGGACAATATTGCTGGGTACAGTACTATAGTATGAAAGGCATATTTCTTTAGGCCTAGAAGAGTACGGTTCCAAGCCCTTCTGGCTTTCATAGTTTCAAGTGAAATGTCTGAGGCAAGTCTGATGCAATTGCCTTTATAAGTGATTTTTTTTCTCTCTCTCTAGCCACCTTGAGCACTTTCTCTTTATTTTCTATATTTGGCATTTTAACTAAGACATGTCTTGGAGAATTTCTTCTATGGTCAAATCAGATTGGAGTCCTGTGGGCATCTTGTACCTGGACAGTTCTTTCTCTTGTAAGATAAAGAAAAATTTCTTGAAAAATTCTGTTGAAAATATTTTCTATGCCATTGTCCTGGGATTCTTCTCTCTGGAATCCTCATGATCTTTAGATTAGGGCTCTTTATGGTATCCCATAGCTCCCTCATATTTTGTTCACATGCTTTTTTGAACTTATTTAAATTTTTGATTTCCCTGTCATTCTCTTCTGTTTTATCTTCTAAACCTGAGGTTCTGTCTTCCCAATTATTGACTCTAGTGGTCAGGGATTCTAGAGTTTTTCATTATTTCCATATGTTTTGCTACAGGTTTTTGGATTGTCTCTATCTTTGTGTTGAATTGTGTTTTCATTTCAAAGCTTGACTTACTTAATGTTTCTTGATACTCTTGTATTTGCTTGTGTCTTTGCTTAGTTTGGTTAGCTGATTCTTGAGATCTTCTGTTTGCTGTTTTCCCTTTAATTCAGTCACTGATCTACCCAAGTACATCTGATTCTCCTCAATTTTATTAAGCTTGGTGGCATATCTTGTGAGCTGGCTCTCTACCTTTTCTAGGTGATTTTCAATTTTTGCTTCCATTTCCATCATTAATCTCTTCCTGAAATTCATGCCAGTATGATCTGGGCTTAGTGTCATCTCATCAAGGGCTCACATCTATGCTATCTCTTTTATACTTTCATTGCTGATTTCACAATTGGGGCTTAGGAAGTTTGGTATGTGGCCCTCAGCTGTTAAGATCATTTTGTATTTTGATATGCCCATTTTGGTTCCACTTGGAGGGGTTGAGGGGTGTCTTTATGGTACACTCTACTCAGCTGTGTGGGCAGGCTGTGGACTGGGTTTCCTGGAGATGGTTAAGGCACACACTTGGATTGCCTGGGATTTTGTGTGCTCTCAGATCAGAAGTTTGACTGACAAGTGTGCTGGAGATGTGTAGTTTGGGGCTTAGGGCACCCTCAAGAGAGCAGCTTTGCTGGTTAGTGCTAGAGTTGGGGGGGTTGGGGCTGTGCCAACATGACTGGGTGCACCCAGAGTCCGGTGAAGTATTGGTGAGTTCACCCTTGGATCAGACCAGCGCTGGCAGGTGCATGGCCAGGTGTGCCCATGGAGAACTGCATCTACTGGTGGTGGTGGGCCTTGGTCTGGGGCCTGGGCACTCAGGGGTGTGTCCACGGGCCAGCTCCTGTGTGCCCATGGATCCATAGCAGGCGGGTGCTCGCCTAGGTCTGGGGGCCTGATGCTCATGGACCAGACTGGCACCTGCATGCCCACAGACAAGCAGCAGGTGGATGTGAGCCTCTGGCGACTATGCACACCCACAGACTCACCTTGGTGGTTGGTCAGGCACTTGGGCTGAGTTCACACAGACCAGCTCCTGCCAGCATGTGTTGGGGTGATTCTGGGGGATGAGTGTGCCCACAGACTGGGCATGGCACAGGTGAGAAGGGAACTGAGCCAGCAAGGGCTCAGGTCAGGATGCCACAGGGAGGAGACAATGGGACATAGCTTGTGGATGGGGGTGGGGCAACTCTCCGGTCCTCTGCAGGAGCATAGAGCAGTTGGGAAACCCAGTCTAGGCTGGTACAGGAGCTGGAGAGGATCTATGTCTTGGATCAGGCCATCTTGTGTCCAGGGTCTGGATCCCAGCAGGAATCTTGAACCTTTACGGGGAGGGTCCTGGTGTAGCTTCTGGTCCTTTGCCATCTTGCTGTGCCTCCCGCCATCTTGCTGCGCCTCTCTGTAATATAGCTTAAAATCAGGTAAGGAGCTACCACCAGCCTTATTATCATTGCTTAGAATTGTTTTGGCTATTAACATTTTTGTTTGTGTGTGTGTGTGTGTGTGTGTGTGTGTGTGTGTGTGTGTGTGTGTGATTCCAAATGAATTTTAGGATTTCTTTTTCTTTTTCAGTGAAAAATGCCATTGGAATTTTGATGGGGATTGCATTAAATGTGTTGATTGCTTTTGGTAAGATTGACATTTTCATGATACTGATTCTTCCAATCCAAGAATATGGGATGTTGTTCCATCCCAGTGTCTTCTGAAACTTCTCTCTTGAGTGTTTTAAAGTATTCATTGTAGAGATCCTTCACTTCCTTGGTTAGGTTTATATCAGGGTACTTTACTTTTTTGAGGCAACTGTGAATGGGAGTGTTTCCTTGATTTCATCCTTGGCCTGTTTGTTGTTAGTATATAAGTAGGCTACTGATTTCTGTGTGTTGATTTTGTATCCTGCTACAATGTTAAAGGTTAGCTGATAGTCTTTAGGGTCATTTATGGAAAGTATCATATCATCTGCAAAAAATGATAATTTGATCTCTTCCTTTCCAATTTTTACCCTTTTGATTTAAGTCTCTTGCCTTATTGCTATAGGTAAGACTTCCAGTACTATATTCAATATATGTGGGGATAGTGGACACCCTTGTCTTGTTTCTGATTTTAGTTACTCAGTGACAACAGTGAACAAAATAAACCAAAAGTCCTTTATTTTGCATAGTTTTTATTTCGGTTGTTGAATTCATTAATAGAATAGTTACCAAGAAATATATACTGTGTCAAGTAGCAGAATAAAGAGAATAAAGAGGTATACAATGACCAGAGGGCATATGATCAATGAAGGATACTTTTTTCCAGTTTCAATCACCTTCCTAATCCCACCAGTCTCCACCTCTTTGTCTTTGTACTTATTGCAGACAGTCTCTAAGCAGACAAGGAATGATTCTCAACTCCTGCTATTCACACCCTTTAGTGATCCCCTCCCACCTTGACTCAAAACTAGTCTATGAAACCAATGAAAGATGACATAAATGAGTGTGTGATTTTTTAAGGTCAAGTTAGGAAAGACATAGAGGGTTCTACTGTAGCTTGTTGGGTCATTCACTGTGGGTAGCCAGATGTCATGTTTACTCTATACTAGTATAGACACTCAGTCGAGAGGCCGTCATGGGGAAACAATAACTTTCTAACTATGTGAGTGAGTTACCTTAGCGTTAGGTCCTCTAGTGCTACTATTATTTCATTATTGCACAATATTTACATTATTGAACCTTTACACTGCAGCCAGTAAATGTGTACTTTTTAAAAATTTATATTCTAAAGCCCTAGGCAAGCTTTTAAATGATTGCAGTCCTAGCTAACATCTTGACTAACATCTAATGTGAGGCAAAAGTCCTTAACTTTCAAGAAAAGCTGCTTCAAATTCCTCTATGCAGAAACTATAACAAAAAAATCAAAGTTAATACACACACACATTTTTGTAGAACTGAGTACTACACCTGGGCCTCAGTCATGCTAGACATATGTTTTTCTATTAAGCTATGTCCCTAAATACTTTTATATATATATTTTTTAATTTCAATACAGGGTATTATTCTGTTTACCTGGCCAACCTTAAGCTTGTGACCTTAACTGCTTCATCCTCCACAGTAGCTGAGACTACAAGGCCCAATTCATATAATATATACTTAATTACATACATATCTTTCTGAAAGTATGTCTGTATGAATCTAACTGTATAAATACTAGTACATACTATGCTAAGAATACTAGGAAAGTGTTCTTGTTCAAGCAACATGAACAATTTACAAAGGAATAGAAGGATGAAATATTAGTGAATGTACAAGGTAATGACTAAGTCTTTTCCAGACTAATAACTGTCCTTACCCACCCATGGGTCAGTCAATGTGGGCCCTAGAGAAGGGGTGAGAATGAGGGAAACAAGAGATGCAAGAGAATGGAGTAAGACAATATTCTGATCAAACTCATTTTATTCCAAGCAGGCAGCACTTTAAATATCTTTTCCCAGGAATTAGCATAACCAGGTTGCTAGGTGACCTGGCCACAGCAAGGGTCATGATCTCCAGGAGGAAACCTACCTGCGGGAGAATATTTGGCAGAGAAAATAGGGACTTAGCACTGGTTAGTAAGAGGAAGAACAGAGACCTTACAAAAC
>PVHP010037922.1:0-17126 GCA_004024765.1 Zapus hudsonius | reverse complement strand
GAGCGGCTCTGAGATGCCGGGCGTCCCCTCCCGGCCCGGCTGCGGCGCTCTCGGGGCGGCTGTGCTGTGCCCTGGAGCCAGGGCGGGAGGGAGCTCTCAGCCAGGTCTGCACCACGTCGGTGCCCAGACCTACATCCGGTGGCCGCAGCCGCCTCAGGAACCCTAGAGGCCAGTGTGGTCGCAATGTCGCGGGGAAGGATGATGGCGCGCTCCGGCGAAGACCTCTTGGGACGCTTGGGGAGGGGCTTCCAGTCACCCGAACTGCTGTGGTGGTGGGCGGCGTGCGCAGGGCCGCAGGACCAGGTCCTTGGATCCTGGGGAGCATGGAGCAGTAGGACGGGGTGGTTATGCCAGGTGCCCCATTCCTGGCTGATTTCAAGGGACTTTTTCAGCCAGGTGGATGTTGGCTCCCGTAGTCTCGTCCTCTCTGGGTGGGTCACCCTTATACACCCTGGGAAGCTCGTGGTACCGCAGCAACTCCAGTGTTTTCCCTGAGCCTCCGGTTCTGTATCTCTAGTTGTCTATCACTTACTCTCTGATTTCTCGTTCTCTGGATATCTGTGACTATCTGTCAGACCACGGAAGTTCAGGCATGGGAATGGCACTCCCCCAACCTTGCTCTCCATAATCATTGGCCCTCGTTTCCATAGTGGATCTATGTCTCTACCCCTCCCCCCTTCTCCATCATACACATCCTTGGCGCACTAGGTTCAATCTCACATGGATTGGAATCCAGATACCATGCATTCCTTTAGTGGATGACTTTATTTAGGCACACTCCTTTCAGTAAAGTCCCTGTTTGTGAAGATGACCTTGGGACTCAACTTTTATCTCTCCTGGCAGTGGTGGGTTGCAGGCTATGTCTCTTCCACTAAAATCTTCAGAACACATGTGGGTCCTGTGATATCAGGGAATCGAAGACAGGTGGCGAGACGAGATCCTGAGAGACATAGAGACTCAGTAGGACAGCTCAAGAGACTACAGTTAGGAATCATGGCCAGTCAATGGGGCTTGGGATGAGTAGTAACTCCTTCTGCCCTCTCCCTTCCTGTCACACACGGAAGGGCCTGGCTAGCTGAGAACAGGTCCAGCTTGCTTGGCACATGATTCAGAGGCACAGGAGCTGCAGAGGCAGGGCAAAGCAGTCTCTAGTCTTTTTAATCATGTACAGGCCTAAAACTTGGGGCCTTTCTGGTTTTCCCTTTGGACAATGCTGCTTCTGGGGTTAATCCTTTTCACTGAGTTGAGAGATCAGAGGGGAAGCCTTTAGATACTCGGTGACAGAGGAATGAAGCATGGATCTCCATCCTCATGGGCCCCAGAGGGCACATGAGATCTCCAGCTTTTCTTTTTCTTTCTTTCTTTCTTTTTTCTTTTTTCTTTTTTTTTTGTTTTTCGAGGTAGGGTCTCACTCTAGCCCAGGCTGACCTGGAATTCACTCTGTAGTCTCAGGGTGGCCTTGAACTCATGGCAATCCTCCTACCTCTGCCTCCCAAGTGCTGGGATTAAAGGCTTGCGCCACCATGCCCGGCTTTTGACTCAGTTTTTTATTGTCTAGAATGGAGTATGTTGTTCCCTGCTGGCCAGTACAGTGTGCCCGCAGCATGGCAAGGGTAAAAAAAGAAAATTGTTTAGAGGAGGCCAGAGCTGCTTTACAGTCCACCAGATCACCCTCTGGGACCTCTAGGAGAACAGTGGGATATAGAGGTTAGCCTACTGTAAAGGAAGCTGATGCCAGAGTTTGGGAATTTTGTGGGTGTGGCCCTGCCATTTCCTGCCACCATGGGATAAATAGGACAGTGGCTATGTGTTCACTAAGTACACAGGTTTTTATTTTTTTTAAACTTTTAAGGGAGAAGTGTTAGTCCCTGCTGTTCCCTAGTCTGTTAGAATGGATGAGGGACTAAAGGATTGGTGGAAGGAGGAACTGTGTGAGGAAGACTGGCCTTATAGATGTGAAGGAAGAAGTCATGGTCTGAGGGGAGGCAGTGAGGGTCTCAGGAAGGAGACTTCATTAAAGGGTTCTTAGAAAAGATGAGATTTGGAGGGTTTTTGAGGTTGGAGGCCAGCTCTCAGGAAAAAGGGAGCTTTAAGGAGATCTGGAGGGTGCCATTGCGGCCTAAGGAAAGATCAAGGAGAAAATGGGGAAAATTAAGAGGAGATGGGAATGGAAAGGAGGGCCTCACTCTGGGGTTTATTTAAAGTCAGTTGTGAGCTGAAATTGAAGAATTCCAGCATACTTAGCAACATTTTCTGTGATGGCTACCTACATTCATAGAACATATTTTCTATATAATTCAAGCAATATTGCTAAATAATCATGATTTATGTTTAAAACAGATATGACTTTGAGGTATGATCTTACTAATTTTCCAGATGGAACTTGAAATTTTCTTGAATTCCCTTTGAAACTTTGCTACAGTAGGATCAAGAGGGGACATTTTTTTAGACCCCAAGAATTAGACATGGTGAGTTTTGCCTGGCTTTCTAAGCCAGCGGTGTGAAATGGCAACACCATATAACCATTTGATAGTTTTCATTGGTTCCCCATTGTTTATATCGCATGGCTCCTGGGTTCTGTCCTCCAGGACTCCTAAGCAACCCATCTCCTAGAAACTTCATATCTGATTTCAGGCTACTGCAAAATTGTGCCTGTGTAATTGAACACCTACATGATCTTTTAGCTGTTCCTGAGTCATCGGTCTCTATTTTATCTCCCAGCTGCTCAGAACGCTATCCTTTGTGACAAAAGTCTTGACTCTTGTCTCTGGTAATCTTTTTTTTTTTTTTTTTTTTTTTTGGTTTTACAAGGTAGGGTCTCACTCTAGCCCAGGCTGACCTGGAATTCACTCTGTAGTCTCAGGGTGGCCTTGAACTCATGGTGATCCTCCTACCTCTGCCTCCTGAGTGCTGGGATTAAAGGCGTGCGCCACCACGCCTGGCTTCTGGTAATCTTAATATGATCCCCAACTTCAGTTGACCGTCAGGCAGTGACTCATCCCACTGTTGTGAGCTTGTCCTCAGGCATGTTTTAGCCATCAGGCAGAAGTATAGGAAGGTATCAGGGTGGCAGCATGGTGTTGGAGTCTGTGGTGTTATTGATTTGGAAGCAAAGGAACGTGGGCCCATGTACATGGCTGAGGCAAGATGTAGGATCTGATCATGGTTTGTAGGAAATGGAGACTGGAGCAGTGTAGCAGTAGTGTGGGTTGATTTCATCAGGTACCCTGTCAGCAACTGAATGGAAGAAACTTTGCTCCTTTTTCCTGATCATGGCCGTCCACTTCCCCAGGGCAGCCATTCTTCTCCCTGTGTTTTCTGAACACTGTTGCAGCCCCCCAGGAAAGCACAGCCAAGGATCAAGGTTCCAGGCTCCTGATGAAGCTTTCTGTGTGCTTCTGGGGTTATTTTGCATCTTAGGCTGTTACCTCTGAAATTTAATCTCTTTGTCTCTGAATCTCTGTGATTATTTCTTTCACTGCCCTAACCCAGGCATGTGTATGTGACCTCATTTTGTTCTTTCATTAGCCCATCTGTCTCTAGCTACCTATTCCTTAAGTCCTGGGTTCAGTAGACCATGGGCTTGAATCAAGATTCCCCCTTCCTGGCTGGGTGACCTTTATTAGACATTTTCTCTCTGAGCTACTTACACGGATGTGCCTGTTATCTTGGTCTAAGAAGAGACTGTGTCCTGCTGGGATGATTTCCTCAGGATACAGGATTCCAGTAGCAGCTGTGTGCAGAGGCTTCACCCCTCCTGACTCCTTCCGCTCATCTCTGTAGGTCCTGTTCAGTTAAGGTGCAAATGGGGAAGGAGCCTTTTGTTTCAAACTCCTCTCAAACCCAAATAGTATAGGCCTGTATTCCTCATTAATTAAGAGACAAAGGGAGGAAGAAATTCATCTTCCTTAGCTTTTAATATTGAAAAGGAAATAAAAAATTGAACTCATTATAGGTAGGACATGAATACTAGGTTGTTGGTATTTGGGGGAAGAAAGGGATCCATCAGACGGGGTCAGGGCTGTGGGGAAAGGGAGAGAGAATGAAGTATAATGTCACATACATGTGTGACAATTTAATACCTTTGTCAATTTGATCAGATCAGGAATTAAGAGACAGATCTTCAGTGGCCTTCAGAGTGGCCACCCCTTCAAGTAACAGACAGAATCTCCAGGAAACCAGGGCCTAGCAGCCTATGCTTCTAACTAAGTTGTTGCTGCTGTCCTTCATGGACATCTGGATAGGCCTCCAGTGCCAGACATCCAGCCTCATGTACTGGACAGCCACACAGTTCTCATATCCTCCAGCCTGCAGACAGACATTGTTGGATTGTTCCCCTCTTAATTAACCTGTAAGCCAATCTAACAAATCCCCCTTGTAATATATATTCATTATATTGATTTGTTTCCTCTACAGAACAGAGACTGATACCACTTGTGGTGCCAGGATTGGTTCTAGAGAAACAGAATTGTGAGCATGAAGCTCCCTAGTGGGTTTCTTGTTAATTATATCTGGCTGTCCATCTATAATGCTACTAAAGATTCCCTTATGCTTCAGCTTGCTAAGCATGTGGATTCAAATGCATTGACTACTAACCCTCAGATACATGTCCTCTTTTGTTTCTCCATCATAGTCACAGTCTCTGTCTTCCATGGTCTGACATTGAAGGTGGGTGTTGAATCCTGAGCTAGAAAGAAACTAACTCCTTTCCAGGGGCTACAAGCTTTTGGATGGTTAATTTCAGATGCAGGTTTCCATTAGCAGCTGTGCACAGAGACCTCATCCCTTAATGCCTCCTCTCTGATCTCCCCAAGTACTCTGTTAATGGTGATACATGCCTATCATCTCACCTGAGGAAGCTTAGGAAAGAGGAAGTGTTGCATGCTCTTAGCCAGCCTGATGAACTTGGTTAGACTCAATCTAATATAAAGAAAACCAAGTCAGTACTATCTATGATTGACATGGACAGAGCGTGTGGTCTCAGAGAACCAGGTCCACTTTTTTTTTTTAGGTAACTAGGTTTTTTGGGAAATCAGAAAAAGTTCTTCAAGTGCAAGCCCTGAGTTTGTATCTGTTTTTAACAAAGATTTGGAATAAAACAGACTGAGGAGGATAGTTTAAATTATCACATTTATTCATGGATGTCCAGGAAAAAAGGGAACATCCATGAAACAAGGAAAGGAAAATGAAATAAGGGCATACACAATGTCTGAGATCCCATGTGGGAATTAAGCATGGGCCTAGAAAAACTGAAAATGGATTTTCTAAAAGGCTTGCTTTTAAAAAAAATAATAGGCTATAAACATAGTACAAAAAGAATATCCTTTTTCACTCTGGCAGCCGGCTGTCAAGAGTGGAAAGGACAGGATTTTAGTGGTGTTGGTTCCCTCAGTCACTGTGGAAGGATCAGCCAAGGAGCAGGAAAAAGGATTATTGTGGTCAACATGTTGTCTCTGGTTGGTACACCTGGGAAAGGAGAGAGAGAGAGAGATAGGGAGAGGGGGAGAAGAGGAGAGGGGAGGGGGAGAGAGAAAGGAGAGAGAAAGGAGAGAGAGAGGTGCACGTAAGCAAGTGAGCGAGCTGATTGGATGAGGCTGGGGCAGGCACTGAATTCCAGTTACATGGCTGCAGCAGGGTGACTTGCTCAGAACAATAGCTGTAAAAATTTACAGGAAGTTAGAAAAGCAAGATTGTCATTATTTTCCCATTTGTGAATCAGATATTTATATAACTCCTGTGCTGATACAAGGTTAAGTGCAAATTTTGCATTGGGGTCTGGATCTCTCACAGAAGCTTTTCCTTAAAATAATAGCATTGAAGAAAAATTACATAGCAGGGAAAAGGCTCTGTCACTAATAAGTTGTGGTGGCTTTATTTGCCCATAGTTTCCTGTCACCAAGAGTCAGTCAGAGCCTTAGGGAGTGCTGTCCAATGAAATGCATTGTCCAATCAGGCACACAGACAGAGCACGGGGCAGGTATCAACAATCCAGGGCCTTTGTCTCTGAGCACACTGCCTGTTCTCAAGCTTGGATCTGCTCCTTGATCATTTCCTTTCATGGAGTTTGGATTTATATCTTAGACTCTGTGACCTGTGCCAATGTGCTACAGAGAAAGTGGAAGGAAAACACAGGATGTTTGGGAAGATGGAAATGGTGATTTACATCTGGATCCAGGGCAGATAATCTGTAAGCTTGATATTGACTTAGTTGCCTCTGTTCCCAATTTTCCACTTCTGAGTCCACAGGCCAGAGCTCTCCTTTAGGGATGCCCTGCTCTCTTGCACTGGCTGTGGTGTTGCGGTGTAAGCAGCTCTGAGATACCAGGCAACCTCTCCAACCCAGTGCAAGGACCCCAGTCCTGGCTGTAGTGCTCTCTGGGTCGCTCTTCCTGGAGCATGAGTGGCCTTTGAGCTAAAAAGGAGGGAAGTTTTCACCCCCATGTCTGCCCAGTGTATGTGCCCAGGCTTGTAAGTAGCTGGCATGCAGCCACCACTGCACGAGTCTTAAGAGGCCAGGAGGGTCGAAATGCCATGGGGATGGGCCAGCATCCATGGGGATGCTTGAAGAGGGTCGGCCAGTCACTGGAACTGAGGGTGTTGTAGGGAAGGGCATGCAGGTCCACAGATCCAGGTCCTTGGATCTTGGGGGACATTGTGTCATGGATCAGACAGAAAGGGTGGTTTTGCCATGTGCCCTGGCTGAGATAAAGGAACTTTTTTAAGGCAGGTAGATGATGGCCCTAGTAGTCTGGTACTGATTGGGTGGATTACCCTTATACACCCTGGGTTTTGTGACTGCATGGAGCCCTGGGATTCCACAGCACCTCCAGTGTTCTCCCTGAGCCTCTGGTTCTGTATCTCTGCTTGTCTATCACTTAATCTTTGATGTATTTTTCTCTAGTTATCTGTGACTATCTGTCAGATCACAAAAGTTCAGGCATGTGAATGGCACCACCCTCCCCGCTCTGTACTTATTGGTTCATGTATACATGCTGAATCTATGTCTCTAACCACCTCTTCTCCAGGATGTACTTCCTTGTGGCACTGGGATCACTCACACATGGATTGGAATCTAGATACCATGCATTTCCTTCCTGCTTCCTGGATGACCTTATTTAGGCATGTTCCCTGTCTGCCAACTCCCTGTGTGTGAATATTGCCTTAGGACTCACTTTGATCTGTCCAGGCAGTGTTGGAGTGCTGACTATGTTTCTCCCATTAGAGTCTTCAGAACACAAGTGGGTCCTGTGACATTAGAGAATTAGAGACAGGTGGGGAGATACTGAGAGACATGGAGACTCAGTAAGACAACTCAGGAGACCATAGAGATCATGGCCAGGTAATCGGGTTTAGGGATGGTGTGGCTTCTCTTTTATCTCTCTTCTGGCCCCACACCTGGGAGTATCTGGCTAGCTGAGAACAGGTCCAGCTGGCTTGGGACATGATTCAGAAGCACAGAAGGTTGGGAGGCAGGGCAGAAGCAGTCTCTTCCAGTCTTCTCCCTCATGCACAGGCCTAGCACATGGAGCTTTCCTGGTTTTCTCTGTGGACAGGACTGCTGCTGGGTTTAATGTTTTTCTCTGAATTACAAAGGGGATGATTTGGATATTCAGGATCAGAGGAATGAGTCATGGACCCCAATCCTGTTCAGGGGGCACATGAGTCCCCCAGCTTCTCTGGCTTTCCTGTTGTATATTTGTCCCTTCACTCTTTTCATTTTCTTTTTTCGGACAGTGTCTCATTCTGCAGTCCATGATGGACCTGGAACTCACTAGTTAGCCCAGACTTGCCTGAAGCTTGCAGCAATCCTCTGACCTCTGACTTCCAAATACTGAGATTTAAACATATGAGCCAATGATGTACTTGTCCATTTTTTCTCATAGCTGTTTCTATCTTCTGTGGCCTATCTGTAATACAATAAACACCAGTGTGTAACCCTGGTTGGAAAGATATTCTTTCTGGTTGAGACACCACCCAGGTAGTTGGTTAATACTGGATGCAGGATACCAGAAGCAGCCATATCCAGAGGTCTCACCCATTCCTGCCTCCTCCATTTTCTTTCCACATATTCCTCCATCAACTCACTGTTAAGGTCAAAATTGGGAGGGAGCCAGGACCTGGGTTCAGTCTCTGTGATGGTTAAGTCTTATTGTCAACTTGACCTTTTCAGTAATCTTGGGTGGGTCTCTGAGGATGTTCACAGGAAGGCAGCCTCTCAGTAGGGGGCAGGATGTAGGGAAGCTCAAAGAAGCTAGAAATAAACATCTTTTCCTGTGTGGGCAGTGCAGGAAGGAAATTCCAGAGACTCAGGAAGCCATTAAGTCTGGGATAGAGTTGCAAGACCTCACAGTAAGTAAGGCTATGTAAATAAGGAGTTTCCTCTCCTGGTGCCCTGCTGCTTGTTTGCTAGTGTGTGTGCTATTGTGTGTGCGCGGGTGTATGGTGTTGGTGATAGGTTTTTTTCTCTGCTTAGACCTGTGAAAGGGTGCCAGCCTCTTTTGCTGTTTTGGAATTTCCTTTGCATCTGTGGCTTAATAAATCCTCCCTTAAACTGCCTGGTTTGGAGATTCATCCGTGTAGTGTCACTGACCGTGACAGTCTAACTTCCAAACTGGTATCTGCTTGCATGTATGTAATCCCAGCCACTCAGAAACCTAAGGCAGGAGATAGGCCCACAAGTTCCTAACAAATATGGTTTACAGAAATGTTTCAAGGCCAAACTAGGTACCTGTTAAAATCTTAAATAAATAAAAACCAAGTGTATAAATTTCAGTGATGGAGCACATGACTGGCATTACCTGTGCTTTAGTTCCTTTCCAAGAACCTCTCAGTGTCTCCTCAGAGAAGCCAATTTCTACCCTTGACTCAGTTTTTTCCCTCTAGAATAGAGGATATTGCTCCTTTCTGGCCAGTGTGGTGTGGCAGCAGCATGGAAAGTGGAAAGAAAATCATTTTGAGGACAGAGTGGCTTTACAGTCCAGCAGCCCTCCCTCTGGGACCATAAACCGTAGGACAACAGTAGAATATAGAAGTTAGGTTACTGTGCTGTAAACTGATGCCATGGGTTGGGGAATTTGTGGGTGTGTCTCTCTTGACACCATGGGACAAATAGGCCAGTGGCTGTGTCTTTACTAAGTACATAGGGTTTTTAAAATAAGTGGGAGAAGTTTGAGTCCCGGTGTTCCCCAATTTGTGAGGATGGATGAGGGGCTAAAGGGCCTGTGGGAGGAGGATTTCTGTGAGTAAGACAGGCCTTATATGTGTGATGGAAGATGTCATGATCTGAGGGAGCCAAGGAGAGGGTCTCAGGGAAGAGACTTAAGGAAAGGGTTCTGAAGGAAGATGAGATTTAGAGAGGTTTTTAGACTGGAGGCAGTTCTCAGTAAGGAGGAGGTTTAAGGAGATCTGAAGGATGATGTCATGGCCTAAAATAAGTCTGAGGAAAATAGAAATGGAGAAAGTTAAGAGGACATGGGAATGGAAGGGAGGGCCTCTAGGGTTTGTTTAAAGTCTGCTATGTGCTGAATGTGGAGAATGCTAGCACACTTCCCAACATTTTCTGTGATGGCTACTACATTCATAGAATATTCCTTCTGTATACTTAAACTAATAATTTTATAATTATAATGATTTATACTTAAAGCCTAAGCATATATAATCTTTTTTTTTTTTTTTTGGTTTTTCGAGGTAGTGTCTTGCTCTAGCCCAGGCTGACCTGGAATTCAGGCTGTAGTCTCAGGCTGGCCTCAAACTCAAAGCGACCCTCCTACCTCTGCCTTCCAAGTGCTGGGATTAAAGGCGTGCACCACCACGCCCGGCTAATCTTGGAAGTGTGACCTTACTAGTTTTCCGGATGGAAATTGAAATTTTCTAGAATTCTCTGAAACTATGCTGCTGTAGGATCAAGTGCATACTTTATACCTCAAGAACTAGACATGGTGACTTTGTTCCTAAGCCAGAGGAGGGAAGTGGTAACACAGGATACCCATGTGATACTATTCACTGGGTCCCTATTGTCTTTTTTTAAAAATATTTTATTTATTCATTTTCAACCAGAGAGAGAGAGAGAGAGAGAGAGAGAGAGAGCGCGAGCGCACCAGGGCCACCACCTTGTGGGTCTGGCATATGTGGGTCCTGGGGAATTGAACCAGGGGCCTTAGGCACTGGAGGCAAGTGCCTTAACTGCTGAGCCATTTCTCCAGCCCCCTATTGTCTTTATCATAGGCTTTAGGATTGTCTTTCAGGACTCTGACTGGAGCCCCTTCACCTCCTGAAGGTGAATATCTGATTTCTAGGCTGTTGCATCATTGTTTCTGTGTAATTGGACACATGCAAGATCTTATAGCTCTTCCTGAGTCATTGGTCTCCACTCTATTTCCCAGCTGATCAGAACTCTATCCTTTTTGGCCTAAACTTTGTCTTATGGCTCTGGTGATCATAGATGAACCCCAACTCCTACTGACCATCAGGTATCCTGTTCACCCTACATTTTTGAGGTTGTCATGGGCCCTCAGGCATGTCTCAGCTATCAGTCAGAGGTGTAGGAAGGCTTTAGGGTGGCAGCATGGTGTTGGAATCTGGTGTTACTGATCTGGATACAATCGGGGCTTCATGCCCATGGTTTGTGGCAAGATGTAAGATCTGGTCATGGTTTGTAGGCAATGGAGACTGCAGCAGTGCGGCAGTCCTGTTGGGTGGTTTGGGAAGTTGGTTTCAACAGGGTACCCTGTCAGCAGCTGAACAAAAGAAACTTCTTCCTGCCTGATCATGGCCACCCACTTTTTCAGAGCAGCCATTCTCCCCCTTGTGTTTTTTAAACACCTTTGCTGTCCCTCAAGAGAAGCACAGCCAAGGCTCAAGGTTACAGCCTGTATTTGAAGATATGTGTGCTTCTGGGTTTGAGTCTTAGGCTGCTACTGTTATAAATGACCACTAGGAGAGACCACTCTGAAAGGACAGGTTTTAATAGGAAAAGCCAGCTGCCGGGCTATTTTCACCAAAGGTGGTGAAAGAAGTGCGAGGCAAGTTCAGATCAGGGCTTTTAAGGGGAAAATGTTCAGGTTGGGGCCCAGGTGGTCACATGAGGTTGGGTGTAGGGCTCAGGTGGTCACATGCTCGAAGGATCAGGAAGGACAGTCCCTTGCCAGACTGAGATACAGCAGGTGTGGCTCTTGGTTAGGACTGAGTCTTTATCTGTAACTCTTGTTGACACTTCTCTTGAGGCTGGTTAGCGGAGGGGATAATTCTGACCTAACAGCTACCTCTGAAATTTTAATCTCTTCATGACTCTCTGTGACTCTTTCTTTCACTGTCCTAACCCAGGCATGTGTATGTGACCCCAATTTGTTTTGTCATTGGCTTATTTATCTCTAGACTGTGTCTATTACTATTTTATTTCTTAAGAAGCCCTTCTTTCAAGTTCTGGGGTCATTAGGTCATGGGTTTAAATTAGGTCTTTCCCGTCCTGGCTGGGTTACTTTTATTAGGCATTTTCTCTCTGTGGACTAGTTATACATGTGTCGGGTGTTATCTTGATCTGAGAAGGAACTGTGTCCTGCTGGACACAGGATACAGGATTCCAGGGGCAGCTCTGTGCAGAGGCTTTACTCCTTCCCTTCTCCTTCTGCCTATTTCTGTATCTCTTCAGTGCCCTGTTTAGGTGAAATTGGGAAGGACCCTATCTCTTGTTTCAAATCTTCCCTCAAACCCAAATAATATAGGCCTGTACTGGTAGTTAAAGAAAAGGATTAGGGAGGAGGAAGTTCGTCCACTTCTTTTGTTTTTGAAATGGGAAAGGACATATTAAAGAAAACTGAACTCTCAGTTCATGGTATAGGTGGGGCAGGAATGCTAGGTTGACAGTATTTGGGGAAAGAAAGGGATCCAGCCAGCGAGGGACAGTGTTGTGGGGGAGGGGAGTGAAAATGATGTATAATGTCACACACATGTGTGATAATCTTTTAAAAATGATGCATAATGTCACACACATGTGTGATAAAGCAATAATTAAGAGACACAACTCTTGGGTGGCCTTCAGAGTGGCCAAAAAGTGACAGACTATATAAAGGTGACAGAGTATATAAAAAGAAGCTCCAGGAAACCAGGGCTTTTGTTACCAAGTAGTGCTGGCATCTGCTCTGTTGCTGCTACCCTTCATGGACTTTTGAGTCCAGCTTCTTCAGTTTTCCGACATGGACTAAAGAACAGCACTTCTGCAGGAATCCTCTAGGCATCCAGTCCCAGAAAAAGACTGCTGAGATATTCAGCCTCCTGCTCCGAACAGCTGCACAGTTCTCGGATTCTTCAGCCAGCAGACAGTCATTGCTGAACTGCCCAACTCATAGCCTGTAAGCCAATCTACAACCCCTCCCTTGTAATATATATTCATTCTAGCAATTTTGTTCCTCTATAAAACTAGTAATGATTTGGTAACATGGGTACTATAAAAACAGAATTTTGCGCATGAAGTGTCTTAGTAGGCTCAATGTTAACTACCTGCTTGTCCATCTGGAAGACATCTTTCCTCCTGTCTCAGCTTGCTAAGCTCTGACCATGCCAAGTTTTTGGATGTTTAATTTTGGATGCAGGTTTCCATTAGCAGCTATGCACAGAGGCCTCATCCTTTCATGCCCTCTTCTCTCTGCCCTCCCAGTACTCTGTTAATTTGAAATCTAATAAAAAAAAAATCAAGTCAGTGCTAGTACCTATATTTGACATGAACAGAGCTCTCATTTCTAGTCCTATTCAACTTTTCTGTGTGTGATCTCAGAAAAGCCTGATCCTCTTTGGGACTCTCTTTGTTCTTCTGGAGAATGGGATGGTGGCACTCCCTGCTAAGCTGTGTGGTGGGCACAGGAAGGCAAAAAAATTGCCTTGGAGAGTCCCATGCTTCTTTAGAGCCCACCACTGTCCCTTCTGTAACCATCAGGCAAAGGAGGCAGTGTCTCCCAGGCTCAAGCCTTGGAAGGGGAGTCAGTGCTGTTGATTCCACTGAGCCTCACCCTGCCTGTGTGTACCTGTGGGTTTGTGTCTTTGTCTACATCTGAATCTCTGTGATCTACTTCTGAATCTTTGTGACTGTCTCTTTGTTCAAATACAGTTGTTTGTGTTCTACTTTCCTTTGTTTCTAATGTCTGCCTAGTCTTTCCCAAATGTCTCTGGGTTTCTCACCCACTCTTCCCCATTAGGTCTTTTCATCAGGACCTGGAGTACATTGTAGGACATAGGCTCATATCTGTATTCCCAATTCTTGTCCATTTGATTAGCCCTTTCCTTCTCAGAGGCCCCCCTTCTCTTGTTTTACTTGGTAACAAACCTAGACATTTGTGTGTGCTTGACATGTTCTGTCACTGGACCATTTCCCATGTTTTTTTTTTTTTTTAAATTTTTTAACTTATTCTTTGAGATACTTTGTCACTCTGTAGCTCAGTTAAGTCTTGAACTATGTGTTTTACTGTCTTGTTTTCCCATGTACCTGATATTAATGGCATGTACCTTCATGCTGGTTCTGTGTATTTTGTGGACGTGAACAGAGGAGTCTGGAGCAGGCATAATCTCTACTTCAGTCTCTGGCTTGACTTCTGCCTCTTGCATACAATTTCTTATGTTGTGCCGGTGGTGGGTCTTATGCAGAAGCACTGAATGCATCTCTCCTTGATTGGTTCTTATTTTTAGCCAGAGCCTTTGAACACCAGGTGGTAGCTGTGAATTTCCAGATGCATTTAGCCAGAGTCTTGGAGATAGAGGAGCATAGAACTGAGAGACAGAGGAAATCAGATAGTAAGAGGTACAGACAGTCCAGAACTTCAAAAGGAGTCACAGGTTTACTCCTCCTCCAGCTCCTTTGATATGTTGGGAAAAGTAATAAGGTCTCAATTTTGGGTACATGAACCAAATTCCCTGTAGCTAAGGAGGCAGAGCAGAGTGCACCACACCAGTTCAAGATTTTTGAGTTGTATCTCATTTAAAAATTTTTTTTGAGCCGAGTGTGGTGGCGCATGCCTTTAATCCCAGCACTCGGGAGGCAGAGGTAGGAGGATTGCCATGAGTTAAAGGCCACCCTGAGACTACATGTGAATTCCAGGTCAGCCTGGACTATAGCGAAATCCCACCTAGAAAAAAAAAAAAAAAAAAAGAAAAAGAAAATGTGTGTAGGAATAAAGTTATCTGTGATCACTCCCTGTGACACAGACATTTCCCCCAAGTAATTTGGATTCTCCTGGCTCTGCTTCCCATTGGCCTAGGCTCACTGAGATCTTGAAGCACAGGCCACTTTGCACCCAGCTTTATGAGCATCCTGGGTGTACAAGTCAGCCACATGCCACTGGGCAAACCAGGCAGTTATGGGAGGAAAGGATTTATTGAAGCTGCAGATTTAGGGGAAGTTCCATAATGGTGAAAGAGACTGGTCCCCTTTACAGGTCCAAATAGAGAAGAAACCCATCACCAGCACCAAATGCATACCTGCAAACAGGGATGGTGGTGTTCTTTTCCCTTTATATAGCCTTAGGGTAGTGGTGTCTTGCAACCCTTCCCCAGACTTGCCTCCCTGAGTCTCTGGAATTTCCTTCCTGCACTGTGCTCTCAGGAAGGGAGGATGTCTGTTTCTAGCTTGCCTGAGCTTCCTTACATCATGTCCCCTACTGAGAGGCTCTGCTTTCCTGTAAACAACCTCAAGACCCACCCAAGATTACTAAAAATATCAAGTTAACATGACACTTAACCATCACACTGGGCAATTAAACATAGGCTTCCAGGCTTTGCAACAGAGGCATCTTCCCAGTCCTTTGGGTTCAGTTTTGGTAACTGAATCGATGTGTACACAGCTGATGTAAAACCTAGCACATGCGATGAAAGTTTATTTGCCATGGGAAAAGTTCCAGGCACACCCATTTTATCTTAATCTTTTTCTCAAAAAATGAATAAAATATAAAACTAAAAGAAAAATAAGGAAATTGGTGCTTGAGAGATGGCTAAGTTGTTGAAGTTGCTTACTTATGAAAAGTTTGTGGTTCAAGGTTTAATTCCATAGTACTCATGAAAAACTAAATGTACAAAGTCATGCATAGAGTTTGTGACAGCAAGAGGCTCTGGCAGTCCCATAGTCTATGTCTCTTTAAGTCTCTCTCTCTCTCTCTCTCTCTCTCTCTCTCTCTCTCTCTCTCTCTCTCTCTCTCTCAAGGAAAGACAGGAAGAAACAAAATACAAGAAAATAGGAAAGTTAATTTTTAAAAAAAATATTTTTATTTATTTTCAGGCAGAGATACAGAGAGAGAGAAGGAGAGAGAGCGAGAACATGCACCAGGGCCACCACCTTGTGGGTCTGGCTTATGTGGGTCCTGAGGAATTGAACCCAGGCCTTAGGCACTGGAGGCAAGTGCCTTAACTGCTGAGCCATCTCTCCAGCCCAGTTAATTTTTTTTTTATATTAGAAACAAAAGAAAAATGTTTAAGGCAGAGCCCCAGAAAATACTGAGTCTGATGGCAAGTACAAAATACTTGAAGAAATATGTTACCAAATACTTGAAGAAAAATGAACACAACCTTTGAGGAATATAAGATTATTAAATCCTAAAGGGGAGAGTAGAGACAGAAGATACAAATGTTGAAATGTAGATCAACTAAAGCAGCTTAATCCACAGGACAGGGGGAACATGCAGGTGCCCAGTAGATTCCTGGACCTGTGTCACTGTGCCCCCCAGGAGGCCAAGCCTCCACAGCTCTGCTTGTACTCGGTTTTTGTCTCTTGTTGTCTGTATCTGAATCTTTCTGATCTGTCTCTGACTCTGTGACTATCTCTGACTGTCTGAATTTAGTTATGAATCCCACCCACCCCATTTGTCTCTGTCACTGGGTCACCTTTCCCTATGTAATGGGAACTGGGCACAGCGGGTGAACACCCCAGGCCTCACTGCTGCACTTACTCCTGAGTTGTTGTCTCAAAATGCCAAAGAGACAGAAGCATTTTCTTATCACACATTTATTCTAGATTAGTCAGTTCAGAGGATTTGGGAAAGAGATAAACAGCTCAACCACCGTCCAGCCACCAGTGTGGGCAGAAAACATAGAGTTTTAACAGAATTTATGCTATTCAGCTAAACAAGCAGAAATGGGAAAGATGAGAAGGAAAGATTCAGGTTGATTCTAGGTTACTGGTCCCTAGAGTCAGACATCCTTCTTCTAAAGGACGCCATATGGAAGAAGAAGCCTTTGTTTTAGGGAAGTTAATTTTAAGTTCCTCCAGATAAATCAAGAGTGACAGGTTCATACCTGACCAATCAATTTTTTTTTTTCCCCCTGAGGTAGGGTCTCGCTCTAGCCCAGGCCAACCTGGAATTCACTCTGTAGTCTGAGGTTGGCCTCGAACTCACATATGGCAATCCTCCTACCTCTGCCTCCCGAGTGCTGGGATTAAAGGCATGCACCACCACGCCTGGCAGCTCAATTTCCTTTTTAATAAAAGGAATCTACTGTAATCTGAAAGCAATTCCAATATACTGTTTTGGCTTTAGTTTTTGACAGTTTCATACATGTATTCAAGTTATCTTGTTTACATGACCCCAAATTATCCTCAGTTGGATATCCTCTTCTGCTTGCTGAGTCCCTTTTTCTCCCCACGAATTCTTTATCATTATGTTATGTCTTTTGTGTGACAAATTGCATTTTTGCTCTTGGGTTCAAGGGAATGTTTCAGCCATCATGTAGAGGTGTAGGAAGGCTTTAAGGTGGCAGCATGGTGTTGGAAGCTGTCAAATTGACACTATGCACAATACCAAGAGCAACCATGGCCAGAGGTCTCACCCCCTTCCTGTCTACTTCCTTCTCTCCCTGGATGTCCCCTCATCGGCTCCCTGTTCAGATGAAACAGGAAGGGGCCATGATATGGGTTCAATCTCACATCCAAACTGGCATCTGTGCAGATTTGTAATGCAGATTTGTAATCCCAGCCCCTCAGGAGCCTAAGGCAGACGGAGGACCACAAGTGCCAGACAACTCTGCTCTAGAGATATTTCAAGGCCAAAGTAGGTACCTAGTGAAACTGTTTCTCAAATAAGCATAAAGCAAGAGTATAAATTTCAGTGATGGAGCATGTGACTGGCATGACCTGTGCCTTAAATTCATTCCCA
>PVHP010037921.1:0-17133 GCA_004024765.1 Zapus hudsonius | reverse complement strand
CTCTCTCTCTCTCTCTCTGCTTGAAAATGAATAAATAAAATATTTTTAAAAATAATAAAGAAAAAAAAAGGATAAGCCAGTGAGACAGAAACCAACAATCTCGACACAAAAACCCCTAAGCTCACACATTAAAGCAGCCTTAATATTCACCCACCATGACTCAGGGAACTGAGAGGAAGAGGGGGCGGAAAGATTGTGAGAGCCGTGGTAGGGTTGAATATCAGAGGCATGGCACCCCTCAGTAACAACACACTTGGGTCAGGAGAACCCGGCTGAATACTAGGCTATCCAGGGTCCCCTACCACAAAGACTGATCCAGACAGATATCCAGCTGACTGGGGATGGGGGGCAATGTAACTCATTATGGACAATAAAAAAAAAATGCCAGGCATAACCATACATACCTATCACCCTAACCCTGAGGGAGGCAGAGACTGGAGGATCACTGGGGCTCACTGCTCAGCCAGTTTGACTGTAAAATAGTAAACTCCAGGTTCTGTGGGTGACTTTGTTTCAAGGTAATGAGGTAAGAGTGATAGGAGTCAGGTGTCCTCCTCTGGCCTCTGTGTACACCTGCATATATACATACCTCATAATACTACATACTACACACACTTACCAAAGACAACAAAAAAAGAAGACCTAAATGCTTTATTTCTGTATTACTTCAGCAGAAGGACTATATTCCAGTCTTACCAAAGAAATTCTTCACTCTTTGGTCAGATTTGGATGGCATTGTTTTTGAATTTCTGCTTGAGAGTCAAATAGCAGCTTTACTCTAGAAATGACAACTCAACACTGAACACAGAAGGAAGTGAACCATGTTACATCTATGTGCTTCTCCCAGGCAGAAGGGTCACGTAACTACAGGAACAAGCATCAGGACACACCATCCCTGTGATGGGCAAGTTTATTTGTCAACTTGACCTATGTAATAATCCATAGTAATCTTGGGCGGGTCTCTGATCTTGCCTGCAGAAAGGATTGACAAAATCCTTTTGGGATTTTGGAGAAGGGAGGAGGTCCCTTCTCCAGAGTGAGCCCTTCCCCCCAGTGGGTGGGCCTTCCAGAAGGGGATTAAATATAAGGAAGCTTGAGAGAAAGGGAAGCTCTTCTTCTTTCCTCTCCCGGCTGCTGGTGCTTGTTTGTGACCTGCAATCACATCCTGCTCTCCTACCTACCCTTCTTGGACATTGGAACCCAGTTTCCTTTGCCTCACATCGTGGACCGAAGAGCAGCCGCTCCCCAGGGAGCCATCAGGCCTTCTGGGCTGGATTGGGACTGTTGAGGCATTCAGCCACGTGGACTGAACAGCTAATGGTTTCTTCACCTGTGGGCCTGCAGACTGCTATTGTTGGACTGTCGTAAACTACCCCAATAAATTCCCTCTTACTACAATCCATTCTATCAACTCTGTTTCCTTTCTCTACGTTCTCTACCCTGACTAATATAATCCCAGGCCATGCCTGTCGAAGGGCATCTCAATACTCTGTACATTTGAACTCCTCTTTCTTTGTCTATCATTTTGAAGAGACCACTTGATCCTTGCAACAGGAACCCAGATACAGATAAGATAGTCTTATAAAGAATGAATGTAGGCTTTTCATCTCTCCTTTTTTTCCTTCTAGTAACTGATAACCAATAAATGGATAACTCTGCAGCTCAAAAATACTCTGGGAAATAATCTTTTTTTCTTGGATTTGGCTAGTACTTTTGGAACTAGTGGTGCCTTCTTTTCCTCCTGTTTGACATTCTCAACATGGTATTCCATTTATACATACTTGGCCTGCAGAGCAACATTGTGTGACATGTTTGGGGATAACACTAGAATTCCCTGAAGTGGTTGACGGTATCCTGTAGCAAACCCATTTTTTCACTAAAACTGCCACCAAGGAACAGGACAGCCTTCTCTGACACTGTTCATTTGGCCTTGGGGCAGCAGTGAGACAAAAGCATCTTGTATATGGAAGAGGTGAGAATTCTTACTGGGCATGTGTATTATTGTACTAGCTTTTAAAGCACACCCTGGACACAATTGGCTCCCACTTCCACTTTCTCCCTTTCCTTGTGTCTACACCATTTTAAAATCTAGAATATTATCCTTTTCAGGCCTATTTGTCTCTATAAATTATGAATTCTCTCATATATGAACATGACCTATATTGAATACTGATGTGTTAAAGCTATGGCAGGTATAGCTGAAAGGCTATACTTAACCATTTCAAGGATATGAAGGGGATCACTAGACAGGTTGTTAAAAATAACCATCAGATTGTGAATTCTGGCCACCAGCACCACCTCCATCAGTATTAAGACTGGGAGCAGTGTTCTTATCAGGCCGAGCATATCACAGAAGGTACCACAGCAAGCAGTCAAAAGACAAAGACTTTTATCTCCTTTGAAGCCACATTTGGGGAATATCGGAGGAGAGGCAGAATAATTCACTTTGGAAGGGAAAAAAAGCACAATGGGAACAGAAAAGGCAGGCATCAAAACAGAAGGAATGGAGAAGGTCTGTGTGAGAGGTTCCCTGGCGAGGCAATACCTGTAAGTCAAAAATATCTTCTTTAATGAAACACAAATGCTATTATGAGAGAAACAAGCTGTTGTATGGTGCTCGCCATCTGTCATTCCAGCATTTGGGAGGCTGAGGCAGGAGGATTGCCTGAGGTATACATTAAGACTGTGTCAAAACAAACAACAGACCAATAAAAGAATATGTACAAAAGAATTTTTCTATTATAGAGCAAAATCACATACTATTGATTTCTATGATAGTATACAGGCTGAGGTTTCACAGCTTGTATGATAGAGGAACAATCTATATAGAAAGAAAATAACTTAAAAACTTAAGAAACAACAACTTATGAAAGGATACAGTATAAGTGTAAGCAATGGTCTCAGCCTTCTGTACAGCTGTCAAAAGGGACAAGTGAAAGATAGATACTCAAGTCCCTTCTACTCTGAAGGGTCAATGAGTTTGCCTGGCACAGGACCATTCTGTACAGAGCAAGGGAGCTTTAACAGAAGGGATTAGGCAATGTGCTGGAAACTAAACTAACATTGGGAATTATCAACACCCATTTCAAAATACAGGTAGGGAAATTAAGAAGGAAGGTTGTTCTTTCTTTCTAGAAAGGGTTAAATCAGCAAGCCCAAACTGTGTTATGAGGAACACTGGTACCCCTTGAGATATAAGAAGGTATGTTCTGGAAAAATATATGGAAAAAAGTGTACTTACATAGATTACTATGGAATTTCAGTTTGAATGTTTTTTTTCCCAACAATAACAAGGTAACTACAACAAAAAATTGGTACCAGAAGAGTACCAGGATTTATTGGTACTAGAAACCTGACCTTATGGTTTTTGATCTTTTGCAACAAACCCTGAACTAAGAGATACCTTGAAATGCTGTAAGTAGAGCTTGATGGACCATTCTGATCAGAGTTGAAAATCCTAAATGCAGAAAGAACTGTGGAAGCTTGGTTTGTGTGGAAGAGGAGCTTTTGTCCTGACTGGGCTAAAAGGCAGTTTGTGTGAGAATCTAGCCATGCTCTTTCTGAGTTCTGAGAACTGGAGCAAAGCTAAATTTAAAGGAACTAGACTGATATGTTTGGCAGAACACAGAACAGAAATATATGACACAGAAAGAATAAAAGTTTCAGGCTGGAGAATGCAGCCAAGATCAGCTGCAATTGTTTCAGAGATTACCACCATTAAGATTGGGCCAGCTGTTCTGTATTGGGACAGTAGAAAGAATGCTGAAGGAATTTTCCTGGTCTTCAAAGTCAGCTTTATTCCCTTCTGGATTAACAAATTTGGTAGCCAACCTGTTATGGAAGTATAACAAATGCATGAAAGAAAGTGGCATTGGATTTACAGAGTGGATTTTTTTTTTTAAATGGCCACTAGGTGATGTGAAGCAAGGTTGTTGGAGTCCTGGTGTGGAGGTTCAATGAAGCCAGGACTATAGAACTGCTGCCAAGAAGAGCTGCTGGCATGGGATAGAGTTTTTATCAGTCTGTGGGCATCCTGCTAGAGGGGCAAAATTGGAACCCCAGAGATTTCATCGTGCATCTAGGTACTGCACATGGAGCTGTGAGACTTCATATTTGCCCTGTTCTAGATCTTGCGTTGGTTCAATCTCTCCTTGCAATGCCATCATATATATTTATATTTGCAAGCAGAGAGAGGGGTGGAGAGGGAGAGGATGAGAATGGGGGGGGGAATAGGCATGCCAAGGCCTCTTGCTACATAAACTCCAGGTGCATGCACCACTTTGTGCACCTAGTTTTACGTGGGTGCTGGGTAATTGAACCCGGACCACTAGGCTTTGTAAACAAATGCCTTTAACCACTGAACCATCTCTCCAGCCCCTGCAATGCCTTCTTTTGCAGTGGGAATATTTACTCTGTGCCATTATATGTATGTAACGTGTAATATGGTCATATAGGCTCATAGACTATGGATTATGGGATGTTTCAACAATGTTCATTCAGACTTTTAAAGTTGGACTGAATACATTTTTACATCATAGATGGTCATAAGTTTATGGGGACCAAGGGCAGAATGTGATGGTTTGAATCAGATGTCCTCCATAAACTCATGTATTTTGAATGCTTTGTCCCCAGCTGGTGGCAATTTGGGAGGTGGAGCCTTGGTGGAGGAGGTGTGTTGTTGGAGCATGCTTAGTGCTATAGTCAGCTTCCCCTGCTGCCCACCAAAGCTTGGCTCACTGTCTTACTGCTATTTTCCATCTACTGTGGTAGAAGTGATGTCCAGCCTCTCTGCTCATGCCATGCTTTGCAATGCTAACATGAAGTCCCCTTGAGAGTGTAAGCCGAAAATAAACCCTTTTTTCCCATCAGCGTTTGGTCAGGTGTGTTTTTCCCCCCAGCAACATGAAGGTATACGTATATGTGTGTGCACCTGTGTGGAGGTCATCAGGTGTCATCCTCTATCACTCTTCTGCCTTGTTTCCTGAGACAGAATTTTTTAATGAACCTAGAACTCCCTGCTTTTTAGTTAAAACTGGCTGATGAGGGTTTTGTCCCCTCAGCACTGGGATTACAGACATGTGCAGTCATGACTGATTTATGATATCATTGCTGGGATAGAACTCAGCTCTGCATGCTTGTGTAGCAACAAGTGCTTCTGCTGAACCATTGCCTGTGGCCCCTCATTTTACTTCTTAATCTTGTCACCACTGATACTATTTGCTATGGCTTAAATGTGTCCCCTCAGAGGTCTGTTTTGAAAAATTTAATCCTCAATACAAGTGTTAAGAGGTGATTAGGTCATGAAGGCTTTGACCTAATGAGCATTCAGTAGTGGGTTCCTCATAAAAGAGTTCAGTCCTTGTAGTGAAGTTGCTTCCTCCAAACTGGACATGACCATTCCTGTCTTGAAGCAAATAGCTATAATGACCCAAATAAGACAGTTCCTCATGGAAGGAGTTAGAGACCTATAAGACAGGACACCCCCCCAAGCCCATCCCTGAGATCCCAAGAGTCACTATGTAAGAAGTAAAAGACTGACTGAGAATTGAATTCCAGGTGTTGGTTGCAGTGCCTGTGAACTGCCTATTCTCTTTTAACTCCAATAACCCTATAATGATTCACCAAGATGGGCACAGACAGAATCCTTTTGTTGGTTTGCTGGTTGGTTGGTGCCTTCTCTATTTGGGGTAAACAGATGTTTCTCCCCAGGAAAAGTCAGTTTCTGTCACCCTCCTTTCTCTCCCATTAATATTTTCCGCCATGTAATGAATAGCAAGGCAACCCTCACCAGGTGTGGTCCCTTGCTCCTAGACTGCCCAGCCTTCAGAACCGTGAGCCAAGTAAGCTTCCCTTGTTCATATAGGTCAAATAGCTTCTGAAGAATCACATAAACCCCTTCCTGTTCTAGCACCAAATCTGGACCCTTCACAGTAAGAGTGTTAGCACAGATAGCTTGCTGATAAGACCACAAGAAAACTCTGTTCTGGCTACAAAAACACCCCTTTACCTGAGGACTGAATCCCTAAAATCTTGAAAATATTTTACTTTGGGTAAATTTCTTCCTTCACATATTATCTAATTTTAAAAAATCAAAATCCATTTTGATCTGGGTGCAGTGCTACTTGCCTATCCTAGCACCTAGGAGGTAGAGACAGGAGGATCAAGTGTTAGAGGCCATTCTCAGCTGCATACCATGTTTAAGGCCAGCGTGGGCTATGTGAGACATTGTTTCAGTTGCCCCCCCCAAAAAAATCTATTTTTTGTTGTTGTTGTGTGCTTGTTTTTCTAGTAGGGTATCGCTGTAGCCCAGGCTGACCTGGAATTCACTATGAATCTCAGGCTGACCTCAAACTCATAGCAATCCTCCTACCTTAGCCTCCCAAGTGCTGGGATTAAAGGCGTGCACCACCACACCTGGCCCCACCAACCTATTTTAATATAAGTTCAGGCTTATAGAAAAGTTGAAGAGAGAGAGTGAATAAACATCTATGTGTGTGTGAGAGAGCTCATATACTTCTTACCCAAATTCTCCAGATGTTAACTCTTTATCTTTCTATTTATTTTGTTCTTCCCTCTCTCCCTTATCCCTAGATATCTTTTTCTTTTGGATTATTTGCAAGTAAACTGCAGAAATGATGCTTTGCTCCTCTTTTGTTAAAAATGAAAAAAAAAACACAGACAAATATAGCCATACAACTCCTTTAGGAGTCACTGTAAAATTCTTTTTATTTTAAAATATTTATTTGCAAGCAGAGAGAAAGAGAGATAGAAGAGAGACAGAGAGGATGGGCACACCAGGGCCTCTAGCCACTGCAAACAAACTCCAGATGCATGTGCCACTTTGTGCATCTGGCTTTACGTGGGTACTGGGGACTCGAACCCAGGTCATTAGGTTTTGCAGGCAAGTGCCTTAACTGCTGAGCCATCTGTCCAGTCCTCACAGTAAAATTCTTTTAACTTCTTTGTATGCATGAATCATTTTCAAAATAAGATATTGGGATAAAATTTTTAAAAATCAACACTGATACAATAATCTACAGACTTTATTCAGATTTTGTCAATGTCCTAATAATTTCTTTTCTGCAGAGAAAGATCCTGGATCATGAAGTTCTCTAACCCTGCCCTGTTTTCTATGTCTCCGATGGAGCATCCAAGGAAGTCAGCTTTCTGATTAATCGCATGTGAGAAATCTGTGCCAAGGATAACCTGAAATACCAGAACAACCAAAGCTCTATTATATTTGGCTTTGAAATTTTGTGTGCTTTAAAATTAAAATTCTATGAGAGTGTTCTGAAAACACAAGCACAGTGGCACAGGATGTGTTTTGTAGTAAACTGTGCCTTGGGGGAAACTGCCCAGGAAAGAAAATTCAGTTGCAGACAATCTATGACGTATATACCATGCACAGAGTACGGGGAAGCTGACAATACATGGGACTTAAGAGTATCATTCCAGTGCTTTATGACTCCTTGTGAAAACAGGTGTCAAGGTTATTTCTATTAACACACCTATTTGGGGCCCTTTAAAATAAGCCTAAGGGAGAGTATTGAAGAGGTGTTTTTTTCTCTTGTCAGAATAAAAGTATGGAAAAGCTCTGGCTACCCTTTCCTCTCCTGGCTTGCCCCTGAAACAAGTTTATGTGGTAAACTGTCTCCATATTGAATGGCTGACTGCCTTTTATAATCTGAATTAGAAAAATGCTAAAAAAAAAAAAATCCTTTAAAGTAAAACAGTGGAATTAACATATGAGCCGAGCTCCTATGAGCATTTAAATCCGTAATTAAAAAACCTGAGACTCGTTGGCTAGGCAATCCTTACTGTCTAATGTGCACAGATAGCCAAAAGGTACTGAAATGCGACATTCTGTCTCACATGACTCACTCACTCAGCAGAGGCAGTCTCCCGAAGAATGCTGAGAAGGCCTTACATCTTTAAATGTCTGGCCCACCAAGGGTCTTCCTGCAGCACCAAAAAATATCCACAGGTCCCGTGGAGAGATTGTTGAGTGTTTGGAATACCAGAACCCACTTTGGCTAGCATGCTCCATTGCTATGCAGTAAAGGAATCCTTTGCTGAAAAATTAAAAGTCTGAGAGCAGGAACACACGCACAAGCACATGCACACAGGCAGATCATCATTCCGATCGGATGTACGAGCACACAGCACACAGCATGGCTATCTAGCTACAAACCTCCCGTATTATAAATAGGCTGCCACTCCAGGCGGCAGCTGTCTCACATCACTCTGCCTTTTCTCTCTGATTTTAAATTTCAAAGACGATGCACTGATTTCTACAAATTTCCTCTGTGCTAACAGGCACAACATGCAAAGGCCAGGAACATTTGTTTCTAAGATTATTCACATCCAACCACATTCCATGCTAATCTGTCATTGTTTACCTTATTTATATATGTATAAGGGGTTTAACAGGTTTGCACTCCTGCATTTTCTGTTATAAATTAAGTCCTCAGTATTATAATTCTGCACTCAATCGCAGTCAACCAAGAAATTGCCTTTATAAAGGCAACTGAGCACCCTGCCCTTTCTGGGCTTGGAAAACAGTACTACCTACACCTGAATGCAGGCGCCTGCACAGGAAACACACAGAACACAATGCAATGTGATTAAGTCTTTAATGCGTACAAGTCATTCTCAAGAAAGAAGCAAACCAAGCAACTAAATGTACTGCTTAAGATCTTTAAAACACCCCAGTGCTAAAAGTATTTCCTGTTCACCATTCAGCACATAAGCACCAGCTGCCAAGGCTACAAGGAGACACCTTACTAGAAATCAGTATTCAGAAGATACCTTTGTTTTGTTTTATTGGCAAGAACTCATTCTAGCCCAGGCTGACCTGGAACATACTGTGTAGTCCAGGCTATACTTGAATTCAAAGCAATCCTCCTACTTCAGCCTTCTTAGTGCTAGGAGTCAAGGCCTAAGCCACCATGCCTGGCTTCAGGGGTCACCTTTTAAAGATGACTTCCACCTTCTCTTCATCCCGCTTCCAGCATGTAATTCACATTGGGAAGATATTTAATAAGCAAAGTAGCCAATATTCTGCTTTCTTATTTGTAATAAGTACATTAAGAATTTTAATTTGGCCACCACAGAAATGTCACTTTCCACCCAAGATATAGCCTTTATCATGCTGAGAAAAAGTAGCCTCAGGCAACTATCATTTTCTGTCTTTGCCAGGAAGGAATTCATTTCACATCAGCCTAATAATAAACAGGAGACTTTATTACAGGTGAAATTACTTAATAGATAGGTAGTTAATTAAATGTCTGAGATGCAAATCTCTGGCGAAAATTTTTTGGAAGGATGGATTTTGGGGGGGATATAACAATAGCAACAAAAAAAATGGGAAAGTTGTCTTATCCAAAAACATCTGTATTCTTAATTATCCCCAGACCTCAACTTTCCAGAGCTCGTCTGGTATCAGCATGCAAAATTATTTCAATTTTCAAGTACATGCACACAGCGATCCCTGAAATTTAACTGGGAAGTCTTGGCTCTTCTGAAATAATCTCATTAAATTTTAGAAAAACATACTGTACATTAAAGTGTTAATAGTTCCATGGTAAGTTCATAGGCAATTTTTGTTTTGCTGAAATAGCACATTTTATAATAAATAAGTATATATATATACATATATATTACTTTCATAATGAAAACAATAATAATTTCCTACTGTAGTTTAGGGGGAAATTTTCCTTCCTCTAGGACTTCCTGATTCAGCTGCAATTCTCACATTAAAATCATGTTATTTTTTTTAGAAGAAGCTTGCCTTTTCTAGAGGTCCAGCTAAATAACTGTTCTGAAAACAGACTAGGTGGGGTTTTTTTGCATGTGTGGTAGTGTTTGCACATGTATGTGCTGATGCAGCATCCTGGGCACTTGCCTATGGCAGGCAGAGAGGAACACCAGGTATCCTTGTCCTTCTCCATCACCCATCCTCTTGTTTTTGACTTGACAGTCTCTTACTGATTCCAGAGCACGCCTTTCATGAGCCCCAGTGATACTCCAGGGTGGCCGATGTGCATGTGCTCCTGGAGAGTTTAACTAGGACAGTCTGGGACACTCTCAGGCCCTCATGCTTGCACCAGAAGCACACTTGACTGCTGGGCCATCTCTCCAGATTCAGACCAGTTTCTAAACTACACTTTGCATTTAAGATTCAAAAACTTCTTCACTGTTTCATTTTCATATTTTTTTCTTATATATAACTCAATTCCACATCATTTACAACAGCACGGCCAGACTTAACAATTGGTGGGGCTAGAGAGATGGCTCAGTGGGGAAAGCACTGGCCTACTAGAGCAAGTGTGAGGACTGTAGTTCTATGGGATCCTGAAAACCCATGAAAATGGCCTGCTGTGACCCCTGCTTGGGAAGTAGAGGTAGGGATCCCTGGGGCAAGCTGGGTAGCTAGACTAGCCAAATTGGCAAAGCTCTGGGTTTAAGAAAGAGATCCTGCCTCAGTAAATGGAGGAAGACACCTAAGTCAACCCCTGGCCTCCACGTGCATGTGTATGTGCACTTGCATACATGCGCATCCCCACACGTGAACATGCACACCACACACACACAAAATTAAAAATAACAAATGTCCACTAGAGTGGGGTTTTTTTAGGGAGGGGCGGTGGTTTGTTAAGAAGCTATTCTTCAGGTAGTGAAATCAGCAACAAAGACAGAGAAGAAAGTAAGAATGCGAATCCCTAACCCTGGTTAAGAAGAGGGAGGCAAAATACCTTTCATTTACAAAAGTGTTTCAAAAAAAAATCTTATTCTTTGGATGGTGTTTGTAATTTGATTTGATAATTAGCCTTCTCAAGGAAATTATTCTAAAATGGAAAGGTAATACACTATCCTTTGTAACTCTGACATACACAACCAATAGTATAGATTGTTATTCAGTACAGTGTTATGGGGAAAGAATAAATATTAAACAATGGAGCACAGTGGAGAATGCCTTGCTTACACATTCAAAGCTCTTGCAGGTCAGAATCATAGCCTCTGAAAAGAACTACCAGAACATTCATATTGACCAGGGTATAGTTTTGGCTTCTCTTCTCTGATTTCTTTGAGTATTAATACAATAAAAAATTGTTATTTTTTTTTCTCTCTCTCTCTGCTCTGTTGCTCTAATTAAAAATGTTTCTTTCAGGCTGGGAAGATAGTTCAGTACTTGGCCCACAACCTGAGTTCAGATCCCCAGACCCAATATAAATGAAAACAAAAACTATAGAGCTGTTCTGTAATCTCAGAACACTCATAATCAAAAGGAAGATGAAGACAGGAGACGGGAATTTCCTGGAAGCTCATGAGCAGAGAAGTGAACAAGAGACCCTGTCTCAAACAAGGTGGAAGGTGAGGACTAACCCAAAAGTGTCCTCTTACCCCCACATGTGTGTTCCCACTTTTTCCTTTAGAAATTTAAACATTTTAGCCCACACCTAGTATTCTTTTGGGTGGAGGGTTATGGGGGTTCAAAGTAGGGTTTCACTCTAGCCCAGGCTTCACCTGGATTCACTACGTAGTATCGGGGTGGCTTTGAACTTAACAGTGATCCCCCTACCTCTGACTACCAAGTGCTGGGATGAAAGGTGTGCACCACCATGCCTGGCTCCCCTAGTAGTCTTTAAAAAACATTTTTATTTATTTGCAAGAAGAGCAAGAAAAAGAGGGAGAGAGGAGGGGGGGAAGGGTAAAGAAGGGTTTTGTCAGGACCTCCTGCCACTGCAAATGAACTTCAAATGCACGTACCACTTTGTGCATCTGGATTTATGTGGATACTGGGGAATTGAGCCCAGGCTGTCAAGCTTTACAAATAAGTACCCTTAACCACTGAGCCATCTCCCTGGCTCTAACAACGCTTCTTTCATTAAATGAAAGTAATGAAATGCATTATCTTTTCTTCTAACTGTATGATGTGCCCAAGATTTGAACATTTGCCTAAAATTATAATCAAGAGAATCTTCTTTGAACCAGTGAGGACTAAAATCTGATTTTAATAGTAGCATCTTTTAGAAATAATGTGAAAAGATACAAAAAAGTATTCTTTTCCAGCCTAAAAAGGACGTCTATACTTTTTATTAGTCTACTCTTTTTTATTATTGTTATCTCTGTGTGTGAGGGTACATGCATGGCACACGTGTGGAAGTCAGAGTACAACTTCAAGTGTTGTTCCTCACCATCCACCTTGTTTGAGATAAGGTCTTTTGTTCACTGCTGCAAATACCAGGCCTGTGAGCTCCCAGGATTGTCTTGTAGGAGGGCTGGGATTACAGACACTCACCACCATGTCTGCCTTTATGTGGGGATCTAAGCTCAGTTGTCACGCTTAAGCAGCAAGTACTTTACCTACTGAGCCAGCTTTCAACCCTAGCCTTAGTCTTTTATTTTTTAAACAAAATTATTGTGTATATTTAAGATACATGTATGTAATAAGATGGTTACTACAGGAACAAATTAACATATCCATCATCTCACATAGTTTACCATCCCCCCACAAGAGCAGTTATAATCTACTTGTTGGGCAAAAATGTCTGAATACAATATATTATTAACTATAGTCCTTCTTATACATTAGACGTTTCAATTTGTTCACTCTAAGTATTTGCTACTTTATATCTTTTATCACATCTTTTAATCCCCAGCCACTACTTTATTTTCTATTTTATAATTAGTCTATCTATGCTCTGAATATAAAATTTAACTCTTCAACAACCTTGAATACAAAACTCAAAAGCATACTTTTCACATTTTTAAGTAATTATATCATAAAATAATAAACCAATTTTTTAAATCTCAAATTTGTATCCAAATAATATTTTATGCTTATGCAATTATTTTTAAGACTTTTTAATTCAATTTTTTTTAGGTAGAGTTTCGTTCTAGCCCAGGCTGACCTGGAATTCACTATGTAGTCTCAGGGTGACCTTGAACTCACAGTGATCCTCCTACCTCTGCCTCCCAAGTGCTGGGATTTGAATTTTTCAATTTTTTAAGAATTTGAAAATCATTTCTTCCAAACCACACTGTGTATGTGATCACACACATATACTTCTGGGAGCAATTTCTACTTTGGGGGAGATGTAGAGGTGAGTGGGGTAACTGATCAGAGAAAATGCTGATGATCTACCCGTATTTACCCCCAGGTTAAGTAGATGTTTAAAACAGCAAATAACATGGAACCACAAGCAGCTACAGGCTGCATCAGCGAGTAAGATGCTCTGAGAAATTCACATAGAAGGGAGTAATTAGAGAGCTAAGTGCTCTTTTTTGTGCAGTGCATTTTTAACAGCCTGGCTCAATACTTTAGAACTATCTCCCACTTATTCCTCAGCCTTGAGGCCCAGGTTCAAACAATTCTAATCCTGCTGCTTCTTGCTTTACAACACATTCATCCTGACCTCTCCTCCCCAAGCTGTTTGCTCCTTACCTGTGTCAGAAATAATTTCCTTAACCCTAAACTGCAACTATGTAATTGGAACTACACACCCACATCCCTTCTCTTCCTTTCCACACAGTGCTGCCAGATTAATATCAAGAAAACCATAGTTTAGGGACTGGGACTCAGTAGTTAAAGACACCTGCTTACTGGCAAAGCTTACCTGCCCAGGTTCAATTCCCCAGCTACTCATGTAAAGTCAGAGGGGCATTCATTTGCAGTAGCAAGAGACCTGCACACACTCACACACATAAACAAATAAATTAAAATTTAAGAAAACCTATAGTTCAGATTGATTATGTCACTTTCTTGGCTTAAAAAAAAAAAGACTAGCAGAGAGCCTACAGCCATATCACTCTGAAGGCACCCCATCTCTTCAGAATAACAGACTATTGGTCTCTAAGGCCATTTGCTGAGAAAGGAGAAAGTAAAGGTAATGGGAAATAGAAGCTGGAGATAGGAAGCCAGAGGAAGAAGGTAAGGATCCAGCAGGATTTAACTATCCACATCCAATGCACCAATTCATTATCTTTCTACAGCAGTCATAATAAGCATGCATGATACTAACATATATTTTATGTGCTTAGTTAGTGGGTTCTCGGTATATTAATAGCAGTTCTGAGGCAAGTCAAATCAAAAGCACTTGGTTGAATTCTTTTCCTTTGGCTTTGAATGTAAAAGCCTACTAGTGTTTTAAAAAAGAACTCAATAATCTTTTTATCTTTTACAGAGACCTTATTAACACTCTATTCAAAAGCCAAAAGTATCCTGAAATAGTCCAAAGTGACACCCAGAGACTCTAGAGAAATGGAGTGATACAGGAATGTCTGATCCAAGTCACTGGCATGTTCAAGGTCCTGGGTTGTGTTGTGTCACAACGTTACCCAATTTCCACCAAGTGCACAGTCTTTTGTTCTCTTGTACATAAAAATGAAAACTATGGTTTTATTTGCTGATTGCCTAAATCAGTCAAAGCCCAAATCCCAAATGCTGCTTTAAAAAGAGAACTGCCCAGCTAAGTGTTCAAGGACTTCACTAATGTGCATGAGGTCCTGGGTTCAATTCCCAACACTGCAAAGACAAGTAGGAGGGAGGAAGTAAAGTGCTGAATATATTATAGTCAACTTTCTCTCCTTGCTGCAGAAAAGAACCCAACCAAAAGCTGCTTGTGGATGAATAGGTTAGAGGTGGACATCACCACCTGGCCAACATCAGGTGGACAACAGCAGCAGGAGAGTGTGTGCCAAAAGCTGGCCAGGGGAAGCTGGCTATAACCCCCATAAGCCTGCCCCAACAACACACCTCCAACAAAGTTCTAATACCCAAACTGCCATCAGCTGGGGTCGAGCATTCAGAACACATTTATTTGTGGAGGACACTACAATATGCATGTACATACATATTGTATGTATTTATTTGTGGGGGACATCTGGATCAAACCACTACAATATGTACATACATACATATTGACCTGGAATTTGCTATGTAACCCAGATTGGCCTCAAATTTATAATCCTAATCATATTGTTTTAGCTTCTGGAGTACTGGCATTTCAAGTAAACTCCACCACATCCTGTTAGCTTTATAGTTTTTAAAAAATATATTTATTTGAGCTGGGCATGGTGGTGCATGCCTGTAATTTCAGCACTTGGGAGGTAGAGGCAGAAGAACTGCTCTGAGTTCAAGGCCAGCCTGGGACTACAGATTAAATTCCAGGTCAGCCCATTGATGACTGTTGTTGTTGGTGTTTTTTTTTTTGTTTGTTTGTTTGTTTTTGGTTTTTCGAGGTAGGGTCTCGCTCTAGTCCAGGCTGACCTAGAATTCACTATGTAGTTTCAGGGTGGCCTTGAACTCATGGCAATCCTCCTACCTCTGTCTCCCAAATGCTGGGATTAAAGGCGTGTGCCACCACACCAGGCTCCATTGATGATTTTTATATAGCTATGTGTATGTATACAAGTATATGCATGTATAGGTGCATACATGTGTGTGTATATATATATATGTGTGTGTGTATGTATGTATATTTTCATCTCCTAATGAACAGGCTAGCATCAGTATATTTGCATCCCTTTCTGGTCCAAGAAGCAATTGTAATTCTGAAATTTTTATTAATTTTTTTCTTTATAACTTTATTATGTATGAGCTCATGTGGTATGTGTGTGAGCGTGAGTGTGAGAGTGTGTGTGTGTGTACATGCTAGGGTTCAAACCCAAGCTTCCACACATACTAAGTAAGCACCCTACTACCAAGCCCTTAATTATATTTTATTAGCTTTAAGTATTCTTCTGTGACCTGTATTTTCTTCCAATATTGTAAAATTTTTTATGTTGCTACATATACCTGGAGTTCGTGCAATTTTTTTCTTTTTCCTTCCTTCCTTCCCTCCCTCCACCCTCCCCCTTCTTCCTTTTTTTCCTTCTTCTCCCTCCCTCCCCCCCCCCCCCCCCCCCCCGCTCCAGGTCTACTCTAGCCCAGGCTGAGCTGGAATTCACTCTGTAGTCCCAGGCTGGCCTGGAACTCATAGAGATCCTCCTACCTCTTCTTCCCAAGTTCTGGGATTAAAGGGCATGTACCACCACACCTTGGCTTCATGCTATTTTTCATAACTCTAGAATAGTATTTCTCTGTAAGAATTTATCAGGGCTTATCAAAAGATGCTTGGGCCGGGCGTGGTGGCACACGTCTTTAATCCCAGCACTCAGGAGGCAGAGGTAGGAGGATTGCTGTGAGTTCAAGGCCACCCTGAGACTACAGAGTGAATTCCAGGTCAGCCTGGACTAGAGCGAGACCCTACATAGAAAAACCAAAAAGATGCTTGGGTTAGTTCTGTTTTCTGTTCCTATGAACAAGGCTGCTCTGACTATTCTAATACAGGGCCTTCTGTGCATCTAGAGGGGTGTTTCCAGAGACACTCTGTCCAGTACAGTATCTACTAGCCATCTATAGCCATATAGATGGGGACAGAAACTGAGATGTGCCACAAGCAATATAGAAACACTACATTTCAAAGATTTAGTAGAAAGAAAAATGAAAGTAAAACACCTTACAGGTCACATGTCAAAACAATTTAAATTTATATATAAATGCTTTTTAATAAAATTTACAATATTGTTTCATAACATACATAATTAAAACTAATTATAAGAACTATAATTAGCTTCATCTGCCTCTTTTTTTGTCTTAATATAGCTACTATAAAAAGTACATTGGTGGCCACATTAGACAATGTGTTCCTCAGCATATATCAAGGGTAGAACTGTGGGACATATGCATGCATACTTCAGACTTGCTGGAAATACACAATGGTTGAAATACCCAGCACAGTATGCAGTGTAAGAGGTTTCTTGTTGCTGTCTTTAATAATGACTGATGTTGCATATTTTAATTTTTGTCAACCTGGCAGAAATAAAATGGCATCTCATGATTTTATTTGTGTGTATATTTCAATGGGGTGCTAGGATGGAAGCGAAAGCACTGTGCATGCCAGCCAAGAAGGCTGCCAAAGAACTATATCCCCAGCCCTTCTTAAATCTTTTTATTTTGAGAAGGCAAGCCTTGAATTTAAAATCCTCCTGCCTCAGCCTTCCAAGTAGCTGAGATTACAGGCTTGTGTCACCAGACCAGGCAAGAATTATCTTTTTTAAAAAATATGTTTTATTCATTTGATAGAGAGA
>PVHP010037920.1:7099-17209 GCA_004024765.1 Zapus hudsonius | reverse complement strand
TGTGTGTGTGTGTGTGTGTATGTATATATATAAAACTAAGAAAGAAGCAAATCATGTGGAAGCATGTGGTTTCACTCCTTCAGGTTTCAAAGAGTGAGCTTTCAACATTGAAACACAATAAATAATGATCTCCAATTTTCCAGAGTCATGCAATCAACTCCTACAAATTTTCAAAGTGTACTTTGAATGTGTTAGAATTTATCATGTGCTATTTGTGGTGGCACATGCCTGTATTTCCAGCACTTTGTAAGTAGAGGCAGGATATGAACTCAAGGCCAATCTGGATTATATAGTGAGACCTTGTCTCAAAACTGCTTCCCCCCAAAAAAATTTTCAAAGTGTTTCCAAGACAGTATTCAATATTGAACTAGATTTACAGACAGGGTGATCCAACGTGATGGGCTTCATAAGTCTTAAAATTTATGATTAACTCAATTTACAAAAATAATTAACTTGATGCTGAAATTTGATCACCATTATAGCAGCACCTGTATCCTTGCTACATTGTCCTGGTTTTCAGAGTTAGGTTGCATCTACTAAAGCATTTTTGTTGTTGTTGTTATTGTTGTTGTTTTTATCAAATGAGCTTAGGCATGCTCATTATTTGTTATCCCATAACTATAGAAGCATGTTCAGTATATTATGCTGGTAAATTACAATCAAGATTTGAAGGAACATGCTCCCTAGGTTGGTAAGCCACTTTTATCTATTGCAGGCTGCATTGCTTGACATTATATGACATCATCTTTTCCTCGCCAATTCTGGGACTTCTTTAATATTTGACTTTTATAATTTGATGAAGCACAAATACACTTAGAAATACCTGAAAAACTGTCACACCTCTAAAGAGGAAGGAATAGGTAAAGTCGAAAGGGTTCAAATAAGTTTGGCATTTTTAAACAATACCCAAGACATTAGATTTTTCATTACTTTGTCTGCAATAGCCACATGCAATATATCATGAGCTACAAGGCTCTACAGTATGTGTAATATGTATGAATGTGTATCCATGTCAGGTTTTGCCCAGCAAATCTTGTGTGGTCATTACTCATAGTTGTAACAGTAATCATACATAACATCTCATTGTAGAAAATGAAACAAGTCAAAACACAGAGGAAAATGTGGTCACCACACATCCCTCAACCCATTTCTAAAAGTAAGTTTTTAGTGATTATTGCAATTTTAATCTTCCCTGTTTCTATACATAAACTCATTAAATCATATGTTATATTCAAATAATAATGTAAACTGTATATGTCACCCTTTTTGATTACTATGGCAGTCCTCATTTTATGTTTATTAAAATAAGATTCTCAGCACCTTAAAAGATTTTTGTCAGTCATATAAGAGAAATGTGTGCACAAAGTCAACTATGATTATATAACTGAAGGTTTTATTTTCAAAGAAATTGATACTAAGACTTCTTAAAATTAAAGATTCCAATACTAATTTAAACTAATTGACATATATCCCAGGGCAAATATGTCAAGAAAAACACTTTGATTTAGAATGTTAAAATGTGTTTTCATAAATTTGGTTTTAAATAACTATAATTCTCATTACAGAACCTAATGTAAAGTGCATACTTAAGAATTTTTAAAATCAGATCATTGTTTATGTATATATGTTTCTGAATTTACTTAGATACTTGGTTGAAAATTATTGATTTCTATCATTTATTTTCTTACTTTTTAAAATTACAGTGTATGAACAAATCCAGTGAAAGTGTCCTCATTTCCCTACTCTCTCTCCCCTACCCATTGGGGTCCTTCCTCTGTGCCCATACAGGATTTGTCCATAGGATAGGGGGTTATGAACTGTACCAGAGGTAGCCAGTTTTTCTCTTTGTATTCCCTCTATGTGCATTGTTTCTAATGGGGGTGATGTCTCTGGATATTCTCCCTCACCACAGCTCTTACATTCTTTTACCCCCTTTTCCAGCTCAGTTACCTGAGTCATGGTGGGTGAGTTTTTTAAAATATCTTTATTATGAATAATTATATACATTGTATGAGAAAATCTTGTGAATGTGTCCCCGTTTCCCTCCTCTCTATCCCCTACCAACTGGGGTACTTCCTTGGGGCACATTCTGAATCTGTCCATAGGATAGGGGTTATGAACTCACCAGAGGTAGCCAGTTTTCGTTTGGGTGAACATTGTCTGCTTTATTGTTGAAATCTTAAGTATCTCTAGATCTTTGCCTTGGGTTGTGATGGGTATCATTGGTGTCTGTCTCCATTGATCTTTCATGGGTTTATCAGACTTGCTATAAAAATTGGTCTCCTGTTTATCTCACCACTTACTCATAGGTTTCATTTGGGCCCTGTGTGAAGGCTAGGTATGGTTTGTCTCCTGCCAGGATGTCAGCTATCATCCAATGTCTTGTTGGTGTAACTGGTTTGTCCTGGGCTCTCACATTGCCTTTTGAAAAATACAAACAGAATCTCCATGAGAGAGTTAGATCAATATAGGTTAACTGAGACAAACATTCATATTTTTGCTAGTTCCTAATGGTGTGGCCTCTCTGTAGCTCTCTGGTAGTGAGGATTACCCCTCAAAACATATTTATTGAATAGCTACTCTTAAGCAATCAGAATACTACCTATATATTTTCTAAGCAAGAATATTTTTGCACTAAAATAAATGTATGAAAACAAAATAATGTTTTTGTAAAACAGCAATATGTGAAGGTACCATAAAATGTTGCATTCTAATTTTCATCTAATAAAGACTATAGATATATATGTTACACAACAGGCCAATTCAAAATCGAAAAATTTTTGAAGTATTTAGACATATGGTTTCCCTCTTTTTGTTTCAAGAAAAAATGGTAATATTTAGACTGATAAACATTCTTTGAAAAAAAAAGATTCTGAAAATGCAATTTATAGTTGTAAAACCAATGTCAAGCCAGAGATTAAGAAAAACCAATAGAGTATTGTTGCCATCATGTATTTTCTGTCACAACCAGGTAGACATAAATCATGTTCAAAAGAACAAAAGATGTTTCTAACAGTATTTTACCCCAGACACATGTCCTACATGCTTGGAGTAGAGAAGAAAGCGAACTTTCTGAAATAAAAGGAAACTAAATAACACTAGTTTGGAGTGGCTAAAATAACAACATACCAAAGAATGGGTTATTTAATAAATAGAACTCTGGAAGTCCAAGGCCAAAGTACTTGTCAGTGTTGGTTTCTTTGGAGACTTCTCTGCTTGGCTTATAGATAGCACCCTTCCCCATTATGCTCAAACATCATCCTCCAGTGTATATGTGCCTAACATTTCTTATACATCTTTTGTAATGTCTTACAAGACCAGTCTTAATTATCCTATCCTAATGTAGCAGTTAAGTCCTTGATCCTAGGGCAAAACACTCCACAAGAAGAAGCTAATAAAGGGAATAAGTTTATTTCAGGCTTTCGTTGTCAAGGGGAATCTTCATCCTGGTAGAAAAGGCATGGCAATTGGCTCACATCATGGAGGAGGAGAGGAGAAGGAAGAGGAGGAAGAAGGGGAGGAAGGGAGAAGCTAGCTTTCTAGATACACTATGTGCTGTGCTATTTACCCCAAGGTCCAGCCCTAGCAGTACACCTCCTCCAGCAAGGCATCATCTCCCAAAGGCTCCACCAGCTGGGGAACTAAGTAAAAATCTTAATTACAAACTCACAGGCCATGGGGAACACTTTATACTCAAACCTACATACCTAATAACATCATTTTCACTATCACTTTTAAGGAGCTATCTCCCAATCCAGACAAATTCTGAAATACTCTGCTTTAAGACTTTAACAGCCATTTTGAAGACACAATTCAAACCTTAACAGCAACACATTTCGAATGGTAACTTTGGGTAGCTTTTTATCCCAAAACCTAACTGCAAGAGCTTTTTATCTCCATCACTTCCTTCTGCAATAAGAACTTTTCAATTTTCCACCAAAGACGTGTCCCCTCCCAGAATGATTGTCACATTTATACTAGGTAGTGAAGCAGAAGGAAAACTAGGTGTCTCTTGAAGCAAGGTCACATGACACATAAGACTGTCCCCTTAACCATAGGAACATACACACTTCCTAGACACCATTGCAGCCATTTTGTTGACAGATACTGTCATTGGTCATCCAAGCCCCAGTTTTGATAAGTGAATAAGAAAATTCAGATGTTTATACTGTCTTTCATATAAAATAGATGACACTGTCTTGGACCAAATGATGGACAGAACCAAGAATGTAAAGGACCCATTAATGGGAACTGGAAGGCCTCATGAAAAATATTCTCAAGGAATATTCAAAACATTTGAATGATGAAGTTATAAAGGCTTTACCAAAAAAGGGCTATTTGGACTGGTGCAAGATAACAGTGGACATCTCACACCAATTTCATGGAAAGTTGGACAAAGTCTTCTGCTGTAGCACAGAATAAAACTGATGATGTTGGATATGAAAGCCTATCAGAATGTGAAGGGATTATTGTCTTCTTCCTCCCAGCCCACCTAGTGTGGTGGTTTCATTATTCTCCAAGACTCATTTATTTTTGAATTCTTGATTCACACCTGTTTGCGATGTGGGGAGGTTGAGCATTGTGGTACTTATTTTCTCATAGCTGGGACAAACCACTTAACCAGGCTGCTTGTGGGACAAGAAGTTTTATTTTGATTTGAGTTTCAAGGGGAGTTTCATCATGGTGGGGAAAGCACTGAAGAGCAAGCAACCTAGAGTTGTCTTGTCATAGGAACTGGCGGAAATGGTGTGATTGAGCTACCTCTGAACATACAGTTGGACAAATAAACCTCAAGGTTATCTCTCAAAAATGCACCTCCTCCAACATGGGGGTCCAATTCCCAAAGTTTCCAGCAACCAGGAACTGAGTAGGAGGCTTAATCACACATACTTGAAGCTGTGCGAGCGTTTTACAACCAAACCATCAAACAGAGCCTTTGGCAGATTACACCTTATATAAAGTGTGTTACTGAGGGCAGGTCAATTAGTGTATCCCACTATGTGTTTAGAGATTGTTCACTCAGAACACTTTCTTCCTGCCACTATGGAGATAAGATGTCCACCAGGCTGTTTGGTCTTTCCATGCTTTTTCTGCCATGAATAATCTTCTCTTTGGAATGATAGACTGAAATAAATGATTTTCTTCTCATAAGCTGCTTCTAGTCGGTGTTTTGTCCCAGAAACCTATCTATGTCAAAATTTTAAAAGGTGATTAATTAAATATTCATGTACTCAGGATTCTGAATTTTACTGAGCCAGTATTTGCTTGTGCAAAAGCCAAACTGTTTCTCCTCCTATATGTCTCTCAAAGAAAGAACGGCTCTCAAAATGAAGATCGTTCCTGGTTGTAATCAAGAAAACATTTCTACAGGGAAAAGAGGTGGAAAAACTTTTGCCTATATATCCAATGAGGTTTTAACCTCATGCCTTTTCAGAAAACTCAACTCTTATCTACACCCAATGGTGTGCTTCCCTAATGAATATACTAGTGTGTTTCTAATGTGCCAAAGGCAAGCCTCCTCCACACTCTATTTAAATGTGGGGCTTGTCAGAAAAGCAAGTCTTTTGCCTCACAAGAGCTTCACAGAGGAATAGACTGCTTTAATGCTTTGTGAGTTTAGAGTGCCTAATGGAATGAACCCCAATACTACTATAAGTTAAGATGTGTAAAGAAACATACCATCAGAAGCAAAGAAGCCCAGATTGAAGCACAGATAGAAAAAACAATGACCAGCAACCTTTTATGGAAGGCAGAAGCTGACAAGGGAAGGGGCAGCCAACACAGGCTGATAAGAAAAAGTGAAGACGACTCAGAGAGAAGAGTCTGAAACTATCGAATAGCTGTTTATTCCACTATTTGGGACTTGTTATCATGTATTTAAGATTGATCTTGATTTTCAAGTTGATGGGTCAAATAATGCTGAAGAGATTAGTGATGCCCACTGCCTGGTACGCCTTGGGTTGCATTTTCAGACGAGGAAATCCTTAGAACTCTGGCCAAATGAATGGGTTAATCCCTTGATGGAGTCCTAATGCAATAGCATTATTGAGAGAGAATGAAAGGTAAGAGGTAGGGCCTAATTAGAGGAAACAGGGTACTTGGGGGCATATTCAAAAGGCTGAAACCCTCCCTGCTGCTTTAATGAACTGTTTTTCTCTGTTTAATGAACTGTTTTTCCCTGTTCTCCAACAGTCAAAACCAGCCTCAGCCACATGCACTGCAACCATTTCCTTCCCAAGCTAATAGGGAAAAAAAAAACTCCTTGGAATGAAAGTTCTGAAACCATGAGTCAAAATAAATAATTTTTCCTTTATTTTTTATATCAAGCAATCTGTCAGTTATGAAAAGCTAATGTGCACATCAATAATAATCAGAGTAGTAACTGATGCTGCTCTTGATGATAATTAAATTGAAGTGGCTAACTCTCCCCCCATATTAACTTTTCAATTGTCACCTCAGAGGGCCACTCTAGACACCTGGGCCAGAAGGATGCTGATGAGAAGCAAGAGAAGAGTTCAATGAACATCAGAGTCATCTTCATAGCACAGGAGATAGCCTGGGGTATGGATTTACCATTGCACCCCACATGCATCACATTCCAGGGCATGTACACACACACACACACACACACACACACACACACACACACACACACGTGCGTGCTTGCATATATAGCAATGCAGTTGGAGGAATTTTAGGAAGAAATGAGGAGAGAGACAGAGGCTGTGAGAAAATTAAGCTCAAAAGTAAAATGTTCCTGAAACTTCTGTAAACCTGTATTTTTGTAATATGTAAAGATTTTTTAATACATCGGGGAAGTACGTTATTTTTGAAAAGCAGTCATTAAGATTTCTTACATACTCAATGAAGTAGAATTTCTTGAGAAGCTGTAAGAAGATTGTGAGAGCCGTGGTGGGGGAGACTATCCAGAGGCATGGCACTCCTCAGTAACAACATACTAGGGCCAGGAGAACCTGGCTGAATACTAGGCTATCCATGGTCCCCTGTCACAAGGACTGATCCAGAGGACACACGGAGGAGGATATCCAGCTGATTGGGGATTGGGAAGGGGGGCATTAGGGAATTGGGGATAACAACTCATTGTTTGCCCACTAAATAATGTAACTCATTATGGACAATAAAAAAAGAAGATGAAATCTGTATACAAAAAAAATGCTTTTAAAAGCAAATTTAGTCTTTGGTTTTCCTTAATTTAAATTTTCCAATATATTTATCATATTTATGGCAAAAATTATTCTGGTTTTAAATCTCATAGGTGTGTATACTTTTTAACCTTTGCATTCTACAATGTATATATGCATTGAGAGTATGTGCCATTTTTGCTTGACCAACAGCCATACTCAGTATGTGACCAAAACTCAATGCATTTCAGTCACAGCCTGCCTCAGTGTAGCTTCTGTGACAAGATTATCTTTTTGTGTGTCCAAGGAGATGTGAGAATAATAATTCAGTAGTTTTAATGGTTTAATGTGACAATGCAATTATCCAAAGGCACAATTGAACACAAGTCTATATTATTATCTATTTTTGTATAATCATGCAGGAAAACTTGACAGCTAGAATTACTGAGGGAAGTTGTGATAACTAGAATAATAATTCTTCTTCAACATTATGCAGCTTGGCATTGGTTTTGATATGTGCACCTGCCAACAATTACTTTTCAGCCTAGAGAATAGATGCACTCTAATTACATGATCTATGCTGGAAAGGGCTCTTTGCATCACTGCATACCCTATCAGATCAAAATGTTCCCAAATTCACAGGAAGATTCTGTGAATGCATAACTGGCTAGAAGTTATACTATAATTGACAGTTTTCACAATCTCACACATAGTAGATGCTCAAGAAAGATTACTCAAACGGATGACAAAACTGTATTTGAACCAATGTTTGTTTCTTCCTACCAATGGCATTAGGTTATTATAATTAGGAGAAAATCTTTTGAATAAAGAACAACCCAACTTTGTGGTAAAGTCTATGCTTGCATTTCAGGAATCCTTTTTTTAAAATGTGATGCTTACTGAGCAATCTTTCCAACACCTTTCTGTTTCTGACATGGGATAAATTCCATCACAATATAAGGGGGATAAAATTTCTGCTTATCAGGCTAGAGAGATGTCTCAGTGGTTAAGGCACTTGCCCCCAGTGCCTAAGGCCCCAGGTTCAATTGCCCAAGACCCACATAAGCCAGAACCACAAGGTGGTGGCCCTGGTGCATTCTCTCTCTCTCTCTCTCTCTCTCTCTCTCTCTCTCTCTCTCTCTCTCATCTCTCTGCTTGAAAATGAATAAATAAAATATATTTTTTTAAATTCTGCTCATCATATTTGATCATGGTACCTAGGACATTGTAGAAAGTAGAGTGGCCAGCAGAAGCTCAGAATGCTATAGCAGTCAGCAACGCACTTACATCAGGAAATCAGTTAAATCTTAATAGCTACAAGTAACAATTCTTGATTTTCAATTTGTTGACTAACCTAATTTGACTTACACAACACATGTATGAAGAACTTCAATAGTCTCTGAGCACTGGCTGATTCCACAAGTAAACTTTGCATCAAAAATTAATTGGATTTAATTTTCATAGCTCATTCATCCTTTGCCTTTGAGAAACATATCAAATTCATTGATAAGTGCTAAAATATATACATCACTAAAATGTTTTTCTTTGATCATTTATTTGTTTGTGTTTTTCCCCTTGAGACAGGGCTCATGTAACACAGTGTAGCCTCTAACTCATTATATAGCCAAGGATGACCTTGAACTTCTGACCACTCAAATGTTAGGATTACAGACTTGTACCATTTCAGCAAGTTTTATATGGGACTAGAAATCAAACCCAGGGCTTCATGCATTCTAGGGCAAGAACTCCTAGCTTTAAAATGTTTTGTTTTTTTTTTTTTTGGTGGAGTGTGTGTGTGTGTGTGTGTGTGTGTGTGTGTGTGTGTGTGTGTGTAGTGTATTGAAGTGTGTACAGACCAGAGAAGGGTATTGGGTGCCTTCATCTATAACTGTTGTGTTCTACCTTGTTTCACTGAGACCCAGAGAAACAAGGTTGGAAGCTCCCTGATTGTTTATATTATACTAAGTAAGGAGCCTTAGAGATCCTCCTGCCTGTGGCCTCCTCCTCATTGGGGTAACAGGCATGCACAGTCAAGACTGCCTTTTACAAGAATGGTAGGGACCAAACTTAGGCATTCATGCTTATATAGCAAGTATTCTTTCCCACTGTCTTCTGAGCTCCAACCCCTAAATGCCTTCCACCCCCAGATGCTAGCTTATGCAGAGCTGGAAGGTGCTACATAAGCAGCCAGGGGAAATTGGTCAATAATATTTGGATGAAGCAGAGACCACTGATATAAAATGCAGCCTGGTGCCATGAAAAGGCTGAACACACTGCCTCCTGGGAGAGATCAGAGAACCAAGAAGTTATCATTTGGGCAATAGAGGTGCCATAACCTGGGGAGGATATTCAACAGCTTTCAAGTTGGCCAAGAAATCCACTCAGTGTCAAGGAGACCTTAAATGGAATTGGGACTCAGGTCAAAATCCTATGGAAACCAAAAACTTGGGCTCCCAATGAGAAACTCCCATTACTAGAGAACTACAGTGAGGCTAATCCCAATAGAATCTTGTCAAATTAGAAATGTGTATCACATGTAACCCATATTGACCTCACTCTCCGATGGAGATACTGTCTGTATTTTTCAGAAGAAAATGAGAGAGCTGAGGTCATTCCAACTCCACCAATGAGCTACAGGCAGAGGGCTGACATCCTGGCAAGAGAGGAACCACCCAGGCTTATCATGTAGGCCCCAAATAAAACCTTCGAGAGAGTGATTGAATAGCAAAAGATCTATCAGCACAACTAATCAGTCAACCCAGGATAAGTCAGCATAACAGACATCTACCATTTCCAACAAGATGTAAAGCAGAAGTACAGATGCCCTTAAGATCTCAACAATAAAGCAGTCTTAAATCTCACCCACCATGACTCAGGAAACTGAGCAGAAGAGGAGGCAGAAAGAGTGTAAGAGCCAATGGTGGAGGAGAATATCCAGAGACATTGCCCCCTCAGAAACCTCACACAA
>PVHP010037919.1:0-17118 GCA_004024765.1 Zapus hudsonius | reverse complement strand
TGGAACCCTGGAAGGGCCTTGGGGCCTCCTGAAATCCCTTTGCAAACCAGAAGTCTAGATCAGGTCTCTCACACATGGAGGTACAAGGCAAGGCATGGAAGAAGAACAAATGTGCTTTGTCTCATACCTTAGTGAAAAAGCAAGTTTCCAGGTCCTTTGGGGAAGGAGCGGGGAAAGGGAGAGAGAGATGTCCAATACATGAGAGGGAACCAAGATCAGACAGGAGACAGCAAGCTGGGAGAATGGGATCAGGGAAAGACTTTGGAGTTCAGGATGCACAACCTGAGGCTTACTGTGTGGTGAGGGATACAACCCCCTTTGCACCCTAAGATGGACTGGGGCTCCACTCTCAGAGCTCCGTGCCAGTGCTGCTGGTGGAGAGAGGGATGCTCAAGAGAAGCACCCGCAGCTCTTGTCCTGGGTCCAGAGCAGGAGGTGGGATGAAGAATGGGATCATGACCCATCACTTGACCAGGATACGTTGGAACTTGGAAGGCAGGGTTATGGAGAAAACCCAGAAGAAATCAGATTTGGTGAAAGTGGGGTTCCCACCCTAGGCCCAGAGGTTCGTGGAGAGATCAACCTGGCTCAGCAGATGGGTTCCAAGATGCCCTATTACCTGGTGCTCCCACGACAGGGAACAGGAGGCCAGACAGGTCAGACTCTTGCATATGAAGAGTCCTTCCTCAGGAGTCTCAAGACATGGAGGGCATGTGGATCACACTGGAAACTTCACCTCCCCTCCCCAAGTGTCACAAGAGGAAGTAAAAGCAGTCACTCCCCCCAATCCTGTGCTCTCTTGTGTCATAAAGATCACCTCGAGAATGGGAGAAATTGGACAATATCTGCAGAGCATATGAAAGTCAAGAGGCGACTGCCTTGATTATATAAAAGAATTCCATGATCCCCACAGACAGAAATATAGGCAAGAGACACGAACAGGCAGCTTTAAAAAGAACCACAGAGGCTCATTAATATGAAGCAAGCTGCTTAGTCTCATTGCTGTCGGAGTCATGTGTCAGCAGGCTGGAGGGGCAGCTCAGTGGTAGAACATGTTGAGGCTCTAGATTCAATCTCTGGAACCAGACCAATCACTGATGTGTGATGGGAGATGGGCCTTGGGTTTTGTGCCCTTTCATCAAGGCCCTCCAGGAAGCTACTTTACTCTTCCAATTTGCGAGGATGCAGGGAGGAGACAGCATCTACGAACCAGGACACCAAAGTTGTTAGTGGATTGACTTTGGACTTCTCATCCTCCAGTATGGTGAGAAATAAACGTCTGTTGTTTAGGAGCCTCACAACCTATAGCATTTTGTTATAGCCACCTGGAAAGACTAAGACAGTTACTAAACATAAAATAAGAGAAATGGGGGCTGGGTATCTCCAGTTTTATCACTATGGTCTAATAAAATCAAGAGATGCTGGGGCTGGGGAGATTGCTCAGTGATTAAAGGCACTTGTTTGCAAAGCCCGATGGCATAGGTTTGATTCCCTGTTACTCATGTACAGCCAGATGCACAAAGTGGCTCACACATCTAGAGTTTGTTTGCAGTGGCAGGAGGCCCTGGGGTGCTCATTCTCTCTCTCTCTTTCTCTCAAGTAAATAAATAAAATATAAATTAAAAGAGATGCAACTTAGTAAAGCTTGCCTAGCAAGCATGAAGCCCTGGGTTCAATACCCATCACTGCATAAAACCAGGTCGTGCACCCATGGAATCTCAGCATTTGGGAGGTGGCAGGAGAAATGGCACCTCCTCAGCTACCTAGGGAGTTTGAAGTCAGCCTGAGCTATAGAAGACCCTAACTCAAAACAACAACAACAAAAACAGGGAGAAATGAGCAGATATGTATGATGTGCTCATTTTTTTTCATATTAGTTTGGCCATGGCTAGCAGTTAAAATAGCTGATGGTGTCCAACTTCAGCGAGCATTGACTCTTTATGTTAGGGAGAGTAACTGCTACAGTCATCCAGAGGTATAAAATGTGCCTGTCTTTAAACCCAGGGCCCCCAATTTTGTAAAGTGGAGACAATAAGAGTTCCTGTTTCAATGGGCTGTGGAAAGTCTCAAAGGAACTAATCCCTGAAAGTCGCTGACCCCAGTGCCTGGCAGAAAGGACCCGAGAAATGCTAGGATTACTCCTGCAATGGAAACTCTCACGTGTGGAATGGTATGACGTATATGGGATGACGTTCTCTGGGCTTGTTTCTATAGGAAAAGGTGGGGGAGGGGAGTTATTTCCCTCCTAGCAGCTTGGGTAGCATCTGAGCCTGAAGCAATTGAGTGGACAGGCAGTTTCCTTAGCTGGACAGATAGGTAGGGAATAGAGCCTTGGGTAGATGACTACATTCTACCCAAGATGGCAGAGGGTGACCCTACTTGTTCTTTCTTCTTCCTGATCGAAGTGAATTTTTCCTCCAGCAGCCTGGCTTGGTAGACTTTCTGGGACCTGTGCAGTACTGAATACATCATGGACCAACCAGAGCCTTCATCTTCATTTAAGCTGACTGGTGGTAGACTCTGGAGAGATGGGCATTGTTCAGTAACAGGGCTGCTTTCCACCTCTGGAATCCCCTCCTCCCAGAGAAGTCTTTCTCTCTGTTTTCTTTTCCTCCTATTTTGAAATAAATTTCATTCTCTCTCTCTCTCTCTCTCTTTTTTAGCAAAAATGAGAACAAGTTGATTGCTCACTCAGAACGCAGGTGGCTAATGCCAGGGACCCTCTGTGAGTGCAGCAGAAGACGCAGCGCTTCTCAGGGTCACCTCCTCTTTGCGCCTCTCTCTCCCTGGCAGATCAGCTGCCTTTGACTATGTATTACACAAACCCTTTATTGTTGATTTTTTTTGCGTGTATGTGTGTGATGTGTACATGTGGTGTATACACATGTATGTGCAGATGCACACACCCAGTGCACACTCATGTAGAGGCCAGGGAAGAATGCCAGGGTCTTCCTCCATCACTTCCATGATGTGTCCTTGAGATAGAGTCTCTCATTGAACCTAGAGCTGGCATTTTTCTTCCATCAGTCTGACTGACCAGGGAACCCCCAGAGATTCTCCCGTCTTTGCTTCCTATGGAACTGGGGTTCCAGGAGTGCATAGCCATGCCCAGCTGTTTACATGGGCACTGGGAATCGAAGTCAAGGTAAATCAGGCCCTCTCAGGCCCTGCTGCTTGGACAGCAGGCACTCCTATCTGCTGAGCCAACTTCTGTGGATGACGTTTCATGGTGATTGGGGCAGTGTTGACAGGAGTCCTGGGAACCTGCTCAGGCTTTGAAAGTGCAAAGATCAGGGACCAAAACCTATTCATCCCAGTGTGGGGGTGCACCCCAACAATACCAGTACCCCTGTGTGTGGCTGAGGCAGGAAGACTGCCTGGACTGCAGAATATTCTGAAAGCCTGTCTGAAACAGAAACAAAAACAAAACAATCAAAGAGAAACACGCCTGAGACTGAGCCCCACATTCAGTTGGAAGTCCTGAAACAGAATGTTATTGGTTCTGTGTCAGTCACATAACCTAATCTAGATTAACCACTATGTCCAGAGGCCAAGTGCTCTGATTGGCCACCTTAGGTCACATGCTCTCCCCTAGATTTGCAGGTGGCTGCAGCTGGCTCCCCAGGGAAATTAAGATACTAGAACAGTGGAAAAATGGACAGTATTGGTTAAACAGGTGCGCACTGAGCTCAGAGCTGCTTAGCTCCCCAGACTTTAAGGTTTCCCGGAGAGTCAAGCAGAGCTGTAGCTCTCAGCACACAGTGGGGCATATCTTATTTATTTGTAACATTATATTTTTATTTTTAATGGATATAGTTCCTATATATACTTGTGGGCTAGTGTGTGGCTTTTGTTTTGTTTTGTTTTCTTTTTCCAGGCAGGGTCCTGCTCTAGCCCAGGTGACCAGGAATTCACTGTATAGTCTCAGAGTGGCCTTGAACTCACTACTATCCTCCTACCTCTGCCTCCCAGGTGCTGTGATTAAAATCGTGTGCCAGCATGCCTGGCATGTGTGACATTTTGATATGTGTATACAATGTGTAATATTAGCTCAGGGTAACTGGATACCTGTCACCTTAGACATATGTTTTTTTCTTTGTGATGTATTTCAGTATTTTGAAATACTCAATTAATTGTTGACGATTGTAGTGATCCTCCCTGAAGCCACTAAGCGTCTTCTCTCCATCTCTCCTCTCCCACCTCTTTCCAGCCTCTGGGAACTACCGTTCTCCTCTCTCTGTCTGTGAGGCCACCGTCTTAGCTTTCACAATAAGTGAAATTTGTCTTTTTGTCCCTGACTTATTTTGCTTAACAAGTTGTTCTCTAGTTCCATCCATATTGTTCCAAACAACAGGATTTTATTCTCATTCTTTCTTGGCTGTGTAATATTCCCTTTTCCCCTCCTCCACCAGCAGACACAGGGGTTGCTTCCACATCTGGAGCTTGTGAACAATGCTTCAGCAAACATCGGAGTGCAAATGCATTTTTGACATCCTCACTGTCGCCCCTTTGGGTCTCTACCCTGTGTGTGCGAGATCATACACAGTCCCCCTTGTATACACAGTCTTCTTTTTTTTTTGGTTTTGTTGTTTTGTTTTGTTTGTTTCAAGGTCGGGTCTCGCTCTAGCCCAGGCTGACCTGGAATTCACTATGTAGTCTCAGGCTGGCCTTGAACTCACAGCAATCCTCCTACCTCTGCCTCCCAAGTGCTGGGATTAAAGACATGCGCCACCACGCCCCGCTTATGTATAGTATTTTGGGAAGAGACTTCATACTGTTTCCAGTAATGGCGCCTGAGTTTCCATTCCCACCAGCTGTGCACAAGGATGTCTTCTTTTCTGGTAACATTGGTTCTTCCTTGTTTTCCATCTGGGGTGTGGTACTCCATCACTGCGGTGTTTGGCTTAAAGATCACATTTCTGTATTTGTGTGTTTGTATGCGTGTGTGTAGGTGTGAGTGTGGGTGCGTCCATGCTGTGGAGGCCAGGGGACACCTTCGGAATCTATCCTTACTGGTTCACCTCCTCTGATGCAGGGTTTCTCTGGATCCCCCTTTGCTGCACTCACTGAGAGCATCGGGAAGATTCTCCTGCCTCCACCCCCAGCTCACAGTCATCGTGCTGGGATTATAGAAGCCTGCCATAGCTTCCAGCTTTTTGACGTGAGTCTGAGGATTAAATTTAGGCACTCAGACTTGAGTGACAAGTGCTTTATCCGCCGAGCCATCTCCCCAGTCCTCATTGCTGTGGATGGGATTTGTATTTTCCTGTTGATGAATAATGTTGACTATTTTTTCATATACTTCTTGGCCATTTGAGAAATGTCCATTGAGGTTATTTATCTTTGTCATTTGTCAGATTTTGTCCTTTTGCTATTAAGCTTTTAGAATTGCCTATATATTCTGGAAATGAATTCCTTTTCTGAGGCACAGTTGGCCACTGTTTCCTCCATTCTGGGTTCTTGGCTCTGAAGTCTATTTACTGTGCAGAAGTCTCTTCATTTATCAATGTTTGCTTTTGTTGCCTGCGTTTCTGGAATCATCTCCAAAAAAAAAAAAAAAAAAAAGTCGTTGCCCAGACCCACGTCCTGAACTGTTCCCCCTGTATCTTCTTCATGCAGTTTTATCTGATCACTGTTTCTGTTTTCACGCATGGCCCACAGGACTCCCGCTTGGGAAGCCTTGGCAAGTAGAGCAGGAAGGTGGTCTCCTCCCGTCGAGGCTGCTGGAGCGTCTCCTGGAAGACAGCATCATAAAGTTCTGGAAACAGGCATTTGGGATGGAAACAGAGACACACAGTTAATTACTGTGTCTTGCTCGGCGCCACCCTAATTAAGACTGCTTGGTGGCAAGCAGGCAGCCGGTCCCCTCCCCTTCCTTTCATGCATCCCCTTCTGTCTGGCAGGAGCAGGGTGGGGAGGTAGCATGGCTGGTGGGGAGCCCATGTGGGGCCTGGGCAGTGTGAGGGCAGAAATGTCAGCCCTGACCTGGCAGTAAGTGCCCACCTCAAAGAAGAGGGTCAGGATTACTTTAGTTCTAAGACATACCAGAAAGTGGGAAATGGCTCCCAGAGGGGCATTGGTGACCTGCCTGGCTCATCCGGAGGGTTAGGGACCCTCCAGCTAGGTTCCCAATGTCCTTGGAGGTCACCATGCCCTGCCCCATTTGTCCTATGCAAATAAAATACAGAGATTTAAAATGAAAGGTATATTTGAAATGCTAGAGAATTTCTTTTGAAACCAGTGGGCTGTCCTTCCTCTATCCACAATATAGACTGGTTCAGTTCTATAGCCTACAGTTCTGTTAAATAATTCAATGAGGACTGGGGAGATGTCTCAGCAGTTAAAAGTGCTTACTTGAAAGCCTGCTGGCCTGGGTTCAAATTCTCAGGACCCACATAAAGCCAAGCACACAATATGGTGCACGTATGTGGAGTTTATTTGTAGTGGCAAGAGGCCCTGGGTGTGCCCATACACTCGCTTTTTTTCTTTCTCTCTCTTTCACCAATAAATAAAAATAAAAGAATCCAATGACTCACAGAGCCAACAAGGAATTAAAAATCATTTTATATCATAAGTGAAAAAAATTAAGGCCAACCCACCACGACTCAGGGAAATGAGCAGAAGAGGGGGCCGGAGAGACTGTGAGAGCCTTGGTGGGGGAGAATACCCAAAGTCATGGCCGCCCTCAGTAGCAACTCACAAAGGCCATCAGAACCGGGCTGTCTCCTAGGCTATCCATGGTCTCCTGCCCCAAGGACTGATCCAGACTACCTAAGGAGGAGGATATCCAGCTGATCAGGGATGGGGAAGAGGGGCATTGAGGAGCAGGGGATAACAACTTATGGTCTGCCCATTAAATAATGTAACTCATTATGGACAATTAAAAAATAAATTAATAAAAAATTAAGGCCAAGAGAAGAGAATTTCCTAAAATTCCAGAGTTTGTCTGGTCAGCAGAAATGAACACTGGCAAGTGGGTCTGCCCTCAAGTTCTGGTGCTGAGCGACAGGACAGCTAGAGGTCTTTCTCATACTCAGTGGGAACAAACGCTTCTTTTTCCAAGTGTGTATATGTGTATGGTATGTATACATGTGTTCATCTGTTTGTGGGCACATAGATGTGTGTGGGTGCATGGACATGTGTGTCCATGCACGTGCAGCCAGAGATTGATTGGGAGTTCTTCTCACTTGCTCTCCACCTCAGTTTTTGAGACAAGTTCTGTCACCGAGCCTGAGCTCACTGATTTGGCCAGCAGGCCCTGGGCATCTTCACGTCGATATGTCCTTAGGATTATAGGTGCCTGCTGCTTTACTTGGCTTTTACATGGGTGATTATGTCCTTATGTTTGCTTGACAAGCACTTTATTGACTGAGCCATCTCCCCAGCCTGGAACAAACTCTTTATTGATTAGTAATGTCTGCTATGGGTACTGAAGTGGGCATGGTGGTACATGTGCCAAGGTTTTGCTATCCCTGACTGGATATCAAAGGGGCTCACAGGCAACTTTGGAGGGGGTTGGGCTGGATGGAAAAATTTATTTATTTATATTTTTAATATTTTATTTATTCATTTTCAAGCATATATATACATATATGGAGAAAGAGAGAAAGAGAGAGAGAGAGAGAGAGAGAGAGCACACCAGGGCCACCACCTTGTGGGTCTGGCTTATGTGGGTCCTGGGGAATTGAACCAGGGGCCTTAGGCACTGGAGGCAAGTGCCTTAACCACTGAGCCATCTCTCCAGCCCTGAATGGAAAAATTTAAATTCAGGTATATTTGTGGAGAGAGGCGTGACATCCATGAAGTTCCTCTGGGTTGATGGTAAGGACTACAAAATAGAATTCCTGAGGACTTTTGTGTTAGCTGTGACTGTCTTTGTTATCATCCCCAGACCCCAAGTCTGTGTGGCCTCGGAGCTGTCTTCCTTTGGAGCTGTGCCCAATGGTCTTGGTGGTTGGTCCCTTAACCCTTGGAAGAGCTTTGTGTGTGTACAACAGACATGACTCTGGGATCCCAGGCCACAGGGTCTGGAGTGCTTGAGCTGAAAAGCCAGAGCTGAAGTCCTTAGTGACAGCACATGTAATTCCCCTCCTGCCCCTGCCATCTCTACAGAACCCTCCCCTCCCCACCATGAGCCCCGTTCACACAGTGCTGTCAGGCCTCCTACAAGCTCTTACCTGACCAGTAAATAATTTGGTTTTTTGTTTAAGGGTTGTAGTAAAATCAGTTCATCATAAATATTACTGTTTTAGGAAGACATGGTGGTGCATACCTATAATCCCCACATTTGTGAGGCGGAAGCAGGAGGATATAGAAGTGAAGGCCAGACTGGGTTATATAGCATGACTCTGTCTCAAAAAGCCAAAATGATAGTAATAACAATAGCAGGAACATCATTTAATCAGTTTTTTTGAGACAGGGTCTCTAGCCCAAGCTGGCCTCAAACTTGTTATATAGGTGAGGATCGTCCGGAACTTCCAGAATGCTGGGATCCAATCCAGGGCTTCATGAATGCTAAATGAATACTCCCCCAGCTGAGCTACAACCCAGCCCCCTTTTCACCATTTTGAATATGTAGCACTGTGGTATAAATGTATCCACATTGCTGTAAAATCATCCCCACCATCTTTTTCCAAAACTGTTCATCTTCCCCAACGGGTACTCTGTACCCATTAAACAACTGCTCCCCAGCTTCAGGTAACAACCACTGTGCTGTGAATGGGGAATAGAACCCCTTGTGGGGTATTTAAGGATCCCTCCAACATAGTCACAGGAATTACCTTAGAGAGACACAGGATATTAAAGGGTCTGCTATACTCACAGGAGAGAGAGAGAGAGAGAGAGAGAGAGAGAGAGAGAGAGAGAGAGAGTCTTCCCCTAGGGGGGCCAGATTGGAGGGGGTGGCAAGGGAACAGGTATATGAGGAAAAAGCAGGGACAATAGAGAAGAGAGAGAGATGGAGAGAGAGGAGAGGAGAAGAGAGGAGAAGGGAGCGGAGGGGAGGGGAGGGGAGGAGAAGAGAAGAGAGGAGAGGAGGCCTATGGGCTGGTGTCTTCCCTGAGGGTCAGGATGGAGAATAGTGAAAGGCTGGAGAGGAAGTCACTGGTGTTTAAACATCAGTCACTAGGTCCCAAGTAGGGGAATCAGAGGAGAACTGTGGCATGGCAGGGACTTGTCTCATCACCCTGGTGCACCTGTCCCCCACCCTACCCCAGGGTGGGATGCTCACAGCCTGTTGCTGGGAATGTTAAGGCACCTGGAAAGCATGAAGTTTTAGACATTTCTAATGCAGTCACTTGACTTCATGTCCCTGTGAATCGGCCCCTTGAGTATCTATGTGAGTGGAATCCTGCAGCACCTGTCCTTTCCTGTGTCTTATTTCACTCAGTGTACCCACTTCAAGGTACGTCGTGTTGTACCTTGTGTAAGGATTTTCTTCCTCTCTAAGGATGACCAGTGCTCACTCCCTGTGTGCGTGCCATGTTGGGTTTTCCCACTCACCCGCAGGCTGCCTCCACCTCTTGACCACAGTGAACATGGGTGTGCCCATGTCTGAATCTCTGCTTCCACTCTTTGGTGAAATGGCTGTGTCACCTGGCAATTCTGTGTCTGATAGTTTTAAATTTTCAAGCAGTATTTAATTTTATCTTTATTTATTCATGTGTATGTTGGCGGGGAGCAGGACACTAGGGTCTCTTGTTGCTAATAATGAACACCAGACTCTTGTGCCACTGGCTTATGTGGGTGGCTGGGGAATTGAACCCACACCAGCAGGCTTTGAAGTAAATGCCTTCAACCGCTGAGCCATCTCCCCAGCCCCTCTGTGTTTGAGTTTTGATAAATCGGTATACCAGCTTTCCAATGACAGTGGCATCCTTGCCAACACTGGCTGTTTTCTGTTTGAGGGCAGCTATTCCCATGAAGGTGATTCTCATAATTTTGATTTGTGCTTTGTTAACATTGCCATGTGTTTATTGACCATACATACATACATATATACATACATACATAATGCATACTTACATGCATACATACACGCACACATACACACATATATACATACATATATGCATGCATACATACATAAATGCATACATACATACACATATACATACATACATATACATGCATTCATACACACATACATGCATGCATACACACATACATACACATACATACATGTGTGCAAACATGCATACATGCATGCATACATATGCATACATATGTATGTATATATGTATACACACATATTCTTTGAAGAAATGTCTATTTGAGTCCTTTGTCCATTTTTATAAATCAGATTGTTTATGTCCAGTTCAGTGTTACTCTCCTGGAAGGTTCTTGAAACGTTGGTACTAAGAAAAGGATTTGTGGGGTTTCATGATTGAGTTTTGCGTTACTGGAAGTGGGACCCAGGCCTCATGCATGCTAGGCAAGTGCTCCTCCACCAGCCGGGAAGGGGACTCTTGGGTGGAAGGAGGGTTACACCCTGGAAGGCTCAAGGCTGAAGCAACCTGCCGGGCTTGGTTTCTCTGCACCTGGCCACTCTCCTTGCTCTGCCCACTGTGGAGTTGGCTTTGTCCCTGGGCTTCTCATAGTTCCCACTCCTGTGGCACTCATTGTCACAGGGCCTCCTCCCCCAAGCTGCCAAGAGGGCAGCAGGCAGATAAGCAGCTTCTTAACACACTGTAGAGCAAGGTCTTTCCCCCAACCGTCCCTGCTACTGGGCCCTGGGGCTCTCTGGGCTAAGCCAGAATGGGCATGCAACTATTCTATCTCAAAACCACTATGCCAATCAAATAAAACTTTATGAGGAGGCATGGACAAGCAGAGGCCTTTGGGCCATCTCCTGTACCCTCAGCATGGAGCACCCATAGCATCCCCGACATCCTACAAGCCACTGCCCTACCACCAGCCAGAGCCTGTGTCTGTGGGGTTTCTCTCTAGTCTAGCTGGAGCTCAGGATGCACAGGGTTAAGTGGAGTGCTCTTGGGTAATTGTCTTTGGAAGAGTAGGACAGACATTGTGCTGGGCAGAGGGAGAAGTGGCTGGCGCTGTGGTCTCCATAGATCCCTGAAGCTGGGACAGCCCTTCAGTGTTGTCCTAAATTGAAGTCAGGAGCCAGACCCTGTGCTCAGTAGTGCTGCCCCAGGAGGGGAGAGGACTTGGGGCATGGTGACTTGCTTCAGTAATAAGTCCATAGAAGGACACAGTGGAGTGGTGGTGTGCAGGGCACTCTTAGGAGCTGGGAACAAGTCCTTCAGCTCTGAAACGAAAGCTACTGAGCCCTCCTTCATGCATCACTTCACCTCAGGCTCTTTCCCTGAGATTACATCTTCCAACATGCTATTCACAGGTAAGCTCACACACAGGTCCTGCATTCCAGGGAATCCGGTCAAAGCACCCCTGAACCAGCACCATTCTGGTCAGTAGGAAATCTTTGTCACAACATCACAGAGCCTGACTGTGTTGTTGTACACAAAATGTCAGGTGCACACTGAGGAGGCAGAGACATGTGGAGTCCTGGGGACTCTGGGCAGCCAGCTTAGCCTAATTGGTGTGCTCCAGGCAAATGAGAGTCACTATCCTGTAAAAGGAAGATGGTGCTGCTGAGGAATGACCTGCAGGTTGTCTCTGGCCTCCACGTTCTTGCACACACCCACATGTATACATACAGTAACAACGAGTTTAGCTCTGTTAAAGGACATTCTCACACTGACACATGGCACCTTGCTGAATGGCACGTAGTTGCCTGAGAATGCTACAAAATGATGACGTTTGAGAGACACCATGAGCATCTGTGATGATGTCACTAACTCACAGGACTAACCTACTCACAGTGGCTTTGTCTCTGAGACATTTAGCTCTCTTACCCAAAGTAGCTAAGAGGCCTAGTGTTACGGTTTGGACCTTAAATATCCCTCAAAGGTCTGTTTGCTAAATGTTTGTTTACTGTCCCTCCATCCCCCATCCCCCATGGCAGTGTTGGGGGCGGGTGGAGGAAACATTAGGAGACAGAGTCTAGAGGAAGGAAGTTAGGTTATGTGGGACATGTCCTTCAAAGGGGACATTGGAACGTTAGCCCTTCCCTCTTTCTCTTTGCTTCCTGGTACCGTGAGATGAGAAGAGACGCTTCTTCTTGCATGGGATCCCACAGTGATATGTTGGGGTCACCACTGGCCCACAGCAATGTAACCAAGTGACCACGGACTGAAAGCTCTGAAACTGTGAGCCAAAACTAAACCTTTCCTCCTTTTCAAAGTTGATCATCTCAGATAACTTGCCACAGTGATTGAAACCTGACCAACACACCTCATTAGCTGTATGACTTGGGTAAGATGTGTAACTTCTCTGTAGAATGGACATAAAACAAGACTCACCTCATAAGGCGAGATGTCAAAAATGCCTAATAAGTATGTGACAATTCATCATAGTACTTGACTGTCAAGGACCTGATATGTGTTAGCCGTTACTTAGTTCCCTCTTAAAAATAGAGCTCAGGGAGCAGGCTAGTCATAAATTCTGTGTCAATATCATACTAATGAAGAGGACAAACTCCTGTGAACCTTTGCTCAATTGAAGAACTGTGTGTTAGTAGTGACCTCTTGACCACGTGTACACTGCCAAACCCCACTCTTCCTCTGCTCCCCCAGCTAGGCACTGTTCCAAGTTCTGTTTATCATTGACCGTGCGTGTGTACATATGTGCGTGTGTGCGTGTAGTCTTATTACATAGTAATGTTCATCTGAACAACATACTGCTCTGTTTTGCCTGATTTTGAGCTTCATGCAAAGCATATGTGCTGCATGGGCTTCTGGGAAGTCTCCTTTATTTGTGTGCAGACACACTTGTTGAGGTTCTCAGCTTCTCACCCATGAACGCAATGCAATCTCCTAGTGTCTTCTTGAAGGAAGAGATGTCTTTGCTCCTTTTTTCTTGTGCTTCGCTTGGTTGTGGAGTTGTCCTGGCCTTCCTGAGTCCTTCTGGAAATACCTTTGGTCTGGATTTGTGTATGAGGAGCTCCATGTCCTCTGGCCTGGCTGCCCCCTGGGCACAGGGTCTAGGTATGAGAGACCAGGAGATGGGGGCATTCAGAGCCTGGCCCTCTGTGGAGTTATTTTGGCTGCTTTTGATTCCCACTGGGGATCATTTTCCCTTTTCCATCCCAAATATGGGCAGGGGCTCTGGATGGCATGGGAGAATGAGTTTGAGGCTAGTGTAAACTTCCACAGCAGTGGAGCCCCGGCCAGGAGGAATTCCAAGCCATCTAAGAAATCTGCCAACCTGGAGTTGGACTTTGGCTAGGACCCTCTGGTAGAGCTACTTTTAGCTTTGGGAACATTTTTTCCCCCTGAACTCTGGAAGAGGAGTAAAGTTTATTTCACAGGCCCACACTGCCCAGGGGCATGCCTATAGTGAGCTGGCTATTTATGTTCCTGTTTCCCTTCTTCCCCTTTGGGGTGTCTAGAAACTGTCTACATGTACAGGCATGGATGAAGATAATACTAACCTTATCTCTTAAACTGTGATGAGGATTAAATGAGGTAATAATACTCATAAAATTTCTGGCATGTGATAACACTGTAGCAGTCAGTCTACACAAAGTTATGCTGCAGTAACAAACACCCCTCAAAGTTCAGTGGTTTAACACAACAGTAGTTTAAATTCCATCTCAAGTTGCTGTACGCAACCACTCCCCAGGGCAGCTTTCCTCCACAGGTGACAATAGTCCAGAGGGTAGAATTCTGGTTTCACTGTTTCAACACAAAGCCTCCATGCTCACTGTGGCAGAGAAGATAAAGAACTGACCAGAACACTTCTGCCCTCAATTAACCTGGCCCTGCTAGATCCACACTCTACTTAATGCCATGGCTATTTCTCTACATTCAGGGGAGAAAAAAAAAAAAGACACTGGGTATCAGGTACCAGGGAGCCCATGTAATGTCTACCATAGTGTTAAGTAAACATTAGCTTTCTGCTTTTATTTTCTAGCCTCAAAGAATTAAGAACCTATTTAAGGTGATACAGCACCTAGAGGCAAAAAGATCAACATATATTTTAATTCTTTAGAAGCAGGCAGTCCCCTGCATCTAGCTGAAGGCATTTCAGCCATGTTTCCACCGTTTTCTCACGAGCACTTGTCCTGTTGGAACCCAGAAGGGGGAAGAACAAGGAATACAGAGCTAGGGCTGTTGGTCATCTGACAGGCATGTTTCCAAACTGGCTGACTCTGTAGGAGAAATCTGACTGCACCCAGTCTCTGAGGAAGGTAGAACACAGGCTGGCACGTTAGGGACAGAAAGGACTGTGGCATCTCTCCTGCCCGTGGAATACTTCTGGTGCGTCAGGCATTGGTATCAGTCTTGTTCTACGAATGAGAAAACCAGTTCAGAGTTGAGCTCACCTGCTGAGGTTGTGTGGCGCCGGCAGAGGGAAGTGTGGGAAGGGTGTCAGTGTCTTGAAGAATACATCAGGATGCTGGCCCTCCCTTGTCCTTTCTTTCCATGTTCTGTCTGAGAAGTCAAACAGTAGGAGTTATTTGAAAAACCCCAAATGTAACAATATGTGAAGGGGCCTTTGTAAAATACTGAGTGTCGGGGTCTGAGGCACTGCCCCACTGGGGACCTGAGCTATGAGGAAATCAAGCAATGTTATGTGCTTCCTGAAACCAGCCATTTGTAGCTAATTACAATAATACCAGTAAGAGGCCACTGTGACCGCCTATGGCAACAGGGTTTGAAAAACTTATACTATTGTGCAAAGTATTGTGCAAAGTGAAATGTGCAGCTGCCTCCTTGTTCTTAGCATATAAGCTCGCCTGTTGCCTGCAATAAACAGACCTTGATCAGACTCCTGTCTTGGTCTCATCTCTCGCTCCCGTTCTTTCCCACTCATCCAGGCTAGGGTCCCCCTTGTGACCTTCATTGTCTAGGCCCACTGGTTGGGTCAACCGAGCACCTATAAGTAAGGTCTAACTTTTCAGAATGGGAACGGTTATTTTTTTTCTGCCATGCTGAGAATGGCACCCAGATACCCATGCTAGACAAGTACTCTACCATCAAGCTAGTACCTTGGCTTGACTCCTTCTGAGAATAAGAGAGTTGGGGATGGAGGAAGGCTAGAGGGTGAGTCCTCTGTGTTAGCCAAGATCAGAATCAAAGTCTCTTTCCCTCATATGGGAGGAAACTGAGGGAAAGGTTTGTTCAGGGTCTCACGCCCAAAGTGGCCAAAGTAGGTGACCACTGTGCCTCCTGATGCTTCACCCCCTCCTGTATCAGTCACTGGGACAAAATACCTGACCAGAAGCCACTTAAGGCAGGAATGGATTTATTTTCAGTTTACAGATTAGAAAAGTCCTTTATGGCAGTGAGGGCACAGGAGAAGCAGGAAGCTGGTTGTCACAACATCATTCAGCAGAGAGGAGGAAGGGAAAGGGAGAACAGCAAGCAGAGCTGGGCTCTAACACCTCAAGGCCCAGAGCCAGTGACCCACTTCCTCCAGCAAGGCTCCACTCCTAAAGGCCCCACAGCCTTCCTGAACAGCGCCTCCACCTGGGGATTCAGTGTTCAAGCACATGGGGCTAATAGGGGACCTTGTACATTCAAACCACATCTGCCCCTTAATTCTTTCCACTGCTTCATCTGGGGAGAGATGGGAAGGTCTGGGAGCATGTGGGTAGCCAGCATCCCTGATGAGCCTGGGTGTGGACAGTGGCTCTATGTAGGTGGGTACTGCCCCCCGCTTGTCCTGCAGGCCTGGAAAAGCAGAGATGGAGTCTGGAGTGAGACCTCCTACTGTACTTCAGTCTCAAGTGTCTCACTTCTACAAAGGTGACAGGCGAATATGTTGTCAAGACATTTATTAAGATGCTGACAACGTGAAAAAAAATGAAGACCAAGAGGCACAAAGACAAGGCGAACAGTGAACCCTTTTGCATGTGGCTTCTCCTTGCCCACTGCCCCCTCTCCATCCACTTTGTAGAAGGTCTACCCCTCAGTATGGAGGTGATCTGCTCCCCAAACTCGGCACTTGCTTCTGCAGAAACTGATGTTTGGAATCTGCAGACCTGAGTATGCTGCTGCAGGCGAATGTTGGGACGAGCTCCCAACCCGGGATGTTCACGAGCTGAGGCTGGCACAGTTGTGATGTGCTTTGGGGTGTCCCACATGCGTGCAATGATGAGCGTTCTGTCTGTTTCTCCAGACCCTACTCCATGCTCCAGATAACTCAAGCCCCATGTGTGAATTCTCCAAGTGGCCACAACCTCAATACTTTGGTTTTGGCTTGGATTTGACCAAAGGGAAACACTTGCCAGAGGCCAAGTGGAAGAAGAAGTCTCCACTGTCCCCCCCCAAAAAAAAATCAGGACACAACTGACTGTTGTAATATTCCCTCAAAAGCTTTCATTCCTGTCAGGGGACCCTCCAAAGGCCACATGTTCTGGGTTCTGGTGCCTGCTTGGCTCTGTCCCCTTGTGTCTCAGGGCTTGGGTGTTAATGTTCTCTACTGGTGTGCCCCACCCCCAATAGCTCAGTCAATAAGCCCTTCCTCCTCACTCAACCTTGGGAAGGTACCATCTGCTTCCTGCTCTGTTGGACTTAGACAAACAGGAAGGATGGGATGCTGACCTCCTGGATCTAGTCTGTCCCAGATGCCAGGGTTCCAGTGTCCCTGTGGTTCCCTCACCATCCTGCCAGTGCCACCAACCTGGCCCCTCTGTGTGCCTGCTTGACCCACATGGAGCCCCCGCCTGCCTTATTTATTTATTGATCAACACACAAACACAATTTCCCTTTGTGTTTAATGTGTCAGCGTTTCAGTGGATTCGGACTTCAAGGCTTGGATTTTGTTGACAATAATGAGATCACCCAGACAATTTTCGTTTGATTTTTCTGTTTGCCGGAGAGGAGAAGATTAAAGAAAGTTAAGAAGTGTTGGCTGTTTCCTGTTATCCATTTTCTTGGGGGGGGGGTGCAGGGAAGGGGGGAAGGGCTGGAAGGAACAAAAAAAAAAACCTTGCTTCTTAAAATGTCCATGTTGGGAGCCAGTAAGATGGCATGAGTAGCTTTCCAGGCACCCAAAGGTGCCCTGCAGAGGATCTTCAGCCACCCACAAAGC
>PVHP010037918.1:0-17141 GCA_004024765.1 Zapus hudsonius | reverse complement strand
TGGAGGATGTAGGGTTTTGCTGAGTCTGGCAGGCTTCTGGGACTGTCTCCTCCTTATAAGGAAGTTGAGGCAAAGTCTGAGGGCCCCTGTAAATCTTAGCAATCCTGAAAACTCCACACCCCAGGCAGGCCACAGCTGTCCCCTGAGACTAGCAGGCAATTTAAAGCCTAACTTAGTCCAGCTACAATAACATACCTAAGCAATAAGGTTACATTTCCTCTGCTGACATCACAATTCTATACATGTCCATGTATAGTCCCATAGCCCCCTCAATCTATCTATGCAAAATAGGTATCCAAAGAATACTGGCCCCTGCCAATCTCCTTGCTTCCTATGCTTCTACCTCTGACTTTCCTCTATATAAGCAACTGCTATCTATACAATAAAATGAGAACTGCCCACTGCCGCGTTCTCCCGAGAGTCCTCATCTCTCGTTCGGCTCACAGCTATTCCAAGCCTCTGCTCACCCAGCCCCCGTGGGTGAACAGGGAGTTGATGCATGCTGCAACTCCCTAACTAATCCACGGACCCAGAGGAGACATTTTTCAGTTCCATGAAAATCTTATGAGACCATTGTCACATTTTGTCATATCTGTAGTCAGTCCTTGATGAAAATGTCATTATACAATGCATGACACACAATCACACCCATTTTATTTATGATTCTTAGAGTTTGGGGCACAATTCCTCTTATATGATAAACTCAACACTACGGTGTTACCTCAGAGGTAACAGGCTCCTGTGTCAAGGATCCTTAGTAAAAAAGTCTCTGGGCTTTGAACATGATGGAAGAAGATCACCTGAAAGTTCAGCCTTTGTATTTTAGAGATTTGCTGTGTGTGTCACTGTAATTATGGAACATAGTTCAGCTATAGTAGAGTGATTTCACATTGGAGATTGACTTGTAACAGGAATAAAAGCAACACTTTCATTTTATTTTATGTTTTGATTTTTTGAGATAGGTTTCGCTCTAGCCCAAACTCGACCTGGGATTCACTCTGTAATCTCAGGCTGGCCTTGAACTCACACAATCCTCTCTGCCTCTGGAGTGCTGGGATTAAAGGTATGCACCACCATGCCTGGATGAAATTTCTAATTTTTGTCGTTCTCTCCTCCCCGGGCGCAGTGGGCCATAGGCAGAGGGAAAAGAGAGAGAAGCGGCTGGAACCGGCTGTCCGCTGTCCGCTCTCTCAGGGCTGGGGCCCACAGAGCTGGGGGAATGGCGCAGGGGGATCCGGCAGGACACAGTGGTGATCAGATGTGTATTGTATATCCACGTGGTTCTTTATTCAATTGGGGGACCTACACTATATAGGAAAAGAGGGGGTCTGGGGCATGGGGAAGGGAAAGGGAAGGAGAGATTGGTTGATGGGGATGGGGAGTTGGGAGCCTGCACTGTAATAGGTGGGTGGGAAAGGTGGGTGGGGTCAACCTGAGAGCACCTCATTTGGAGGTCAAGAGTGGCGGGAAATACGTGATGCTAGCCTCAGTCTGGTCAGTGGGGATGGGTACAAGGAAGTTTTGCTGATACCCAATGACAGTCCTGCTGAGATGGGAATGCTGGTTTCGGTGGCCAGCCTTTTGTGCAAATGTGACCAAAATACCTGACATAAACATAAAAACACAAAAAGGGAAGATTTATTTTGGCTCACAGTTTCAGAGGCTTCCATCCATGATTGCCTGGACTCAGAGACTTGAGAAGAACATCATGATAGTGGAAGTATACAAGCAAGCAAATAAACAAACAAATAAAAAAGAGGACAGATAACCAGGAGTGATATCACACGCCTTTAATCCCAGCACTCGGGAGCAGAAGTAGGAGGATCTCTGTGAGTTCAAGGCTGGCCTGGGACTATATAGTGAGCTCCAGGGGAGCCTGGGCTAGAGTGAGACCCCACCTCACAAACCAACAGCAACAGAAAGAGGGCAGGACACCTGGGTTACCACACTTGCTCTACCTTGCCACGTGATGACGAAACAACAGACAATGACCAGAGGAGAAGGAAGCAGATGCCAGCGCATGCCCTTGGACCTCCCTGCCTCTAGAATCATGAGCCTAATTAACTTCTGTTCTTTATAAATTACTTTGTGGGCATGGTGATGCAGTCCCTTAATCTCAGCACTTGGGGAGCTGATGCAGGAGAAAGGTGAGTTTGAAGCATGGGTTCCATAGAGCGATCCTAAGAGATCCTGTAAGGAAGGGGAGGAGGAGGAAGAGAAGAATGAGATGGAGGCTGAAGAAGAACATCAAAATAAAGAAGAAGAAATAATGACCCAGTCTCGGGCATCCCGTTGAAGCAGTACACAATAGATTCAGACAAACCCAGACCTCAGGAGTTAGTTGATGAAGTAATCAAATATCCTAGACAAACAAAGAATGACTACCTCAAAGGCATATATACCAGGCTGACTTTGTTTTCTCCCTGTGCCTCAGTGGTCCTGTCTTTGGAATGACCTCCCTCTGATCTTCCGGCACGTTTATGTTCTTGCACCTGCTCTTGGTCCGTCACCCAGCAATCCCAGGGGAGACATCCTTGCCCTCCTGTGGCCCTGTTAGGTGATGGGTGGGTTCACAGGGAGCTGAGGCTGGCTGTACTGATGAGCTGAGCCTCAGCTTGTCATGTAGCAGAGGCTCCCTCCCTGAAGGTGAGATAGACAGAGAGGAGAAATCTTGTCAGGTCAATGACGGGCCAAGCCCTGAAGAGCAGAAGCCACATGGCTATTGGACATCATTTGAGACCAAATGAGTGTCCTGCTCTTCTGCACCTACTGAGAGCTCGTCCGGGCTAAGCTAGGTGCCCCCGAGTGGGCTGGCCATCTTGCTGACCCTGGAAGGAAATAATCTGCCAGTCTATCTCTTCTGCAGAAACCATGATCTGGAAGAATGGAAGCGTAATTAAAACTCTGATGCCATTTCCCAGGGGTCATTGCAGCTGGGGAGCCCAAATGTCACATGGGTGTGAATGGGTTGCCTTTATTACTTTCACCATGGAGACGTCCAAGAAAACTGACCTTTTCAGTTTCAATAAAAACAGATTTTCCTGACAGCAACTGTGATCACAAGCTGGGCTGAAACTCAATATTAAACACCAAAGAACAGGAGAAAGAGATGCTTTCTCTGGTCTGGGAGAGCTATTGGCATCCATTGGCAATTAGATGGAAGAGAGACTCATTCAGTCCTGAGCCCAGATGGCTTGGGCTCCTTCCTGTATGAGGCTGCCTGATTCTCACACTTTCGGTCAAGGAAAGCTGGACTTGAAAGAAAGACACAGTAGCTGGCGGCTCCGGAATTCTGCAAGACTGACTCCTGACCTGCTCTAGAGACAGCATCCTCTCCATCCAGGATAACCCACCTTGACTCAACTTCCCATAAATGCAGCCCAGAGCTAACATTCTTATAATGACTTGCCCACAATGATGGGCAAAATCCTCGCATATCTATGATGCCATCACTTCTGACCACAGAGACGGTCCCTAGAGTCACAACATGACAGACCACAGAAGCAGGCTGCCTTACACTACAACAATGTGTAGGACAGTAGCCACACTGGGCGCTGTGTTTAAAGCTAGTGGATTGATTCTAGACATCCTCCCTGCACAATCTTGCCACCTTGAGAGCGAAACAATTGCAAAAGGTATAAACTAACAGCGACAGGGTCAGATGAGGAGGGAACAGCAATGGGAGGTTTAAATGCATTTTGGTAGGCAGAAAAATGGAGATACCCCTCCCTTCCATCTCTCTCTTCTCTCTCTCTCTCTCTCTCTCTCTCTCTCTCTCTCTCTCTCTCTATCTCTCTCTCTCTCTCCTTTTGAGTAGGGAGAGGACCGGGCAGAACAGATAAAGGGACACTTGAGGTGATACAGAGGAAAACCAGTCATAATAAGTCCATTGACCACAGAATCCAGGGCAGTGATAGAGGTGCCAGGCTTCGGAAGCTAGGGCTGGAAGTGAGCATTAGGAACATTATAAACAGAACAAATGGATGATGTCCCAGAAGATAACAAATGGGGAAAATGGGTAATGTCATAGATGATGGCAGAGTTAGAAGCTACAGAAATCTGTCTCTCCACCCAAACATCTGCTGAGCTGGCAAGAGCTGAGCAAGTGCTGAAAGCTTGAAGTGTCCAGGGGAAAGCCTGAGGAAGAAGTGGGTTGCTTTAATCTTTCTTGCTGCCATAATGGAATATTGGAAATAAATGACGTCAGTGAAGAATGATGTATTTCAGCTCATGGTTTTGGAGGGTTCAGCCCATGGATACTTGGTCCCATGTCCTTGGGAAGAACACCATGGAAGGGATGTGGTGGGGGTGGCTGATCTTCTCTTCTTGGCAAACAGGAAGCAGAGAGAAGGGCACATAGGAAGAGGCCAGGGCCAGGTATCGCCTCCAAGACATCCCCTGGCAGCCTCCTTTCTCCAACTAAGGCCAAACTCCTATCTTACACTACTTTCCAATGATGGCAGCATATTATGAATCCATCAAGGGATTCATCCATTGATTAGGTCACAGCATTCATGATCTAATCATCTCTGACAATACCATTACAGACCCAGCCAGAGGTGGGCCTCACTAATCCCCTCCATCTCTCTTATTCTAATCAAGTCGACAACCAGGGAAAGCCCAGATTGACTTTTCTGCCAATCATTGAAGACTCAGGGGCTGGGGAGACGGCTCAGTGGATGAAGTGCTTGCTGCACAAGTGTGAGGGTGGGAGCTCAAAGTCCCAGCGCTGACATAAGAACAGGACGTGTTGGCACACGTCTGACACCCCAGTACATCTACAGAGAGAAGGGAGACAGCTGGAAACACGACAGCCAACTACAGAAACCCTGTCTTAACCAAGAGAGAAGGTGAGGACCGGCAGCCAAAATTGTCCTCCAGCTTCCACATGCGCACCAGGGTGCAGACCCCCCCGCTGTGGCACACAGACCTCTGTACACACACATACACTCATGCACACACATACACACAGGTACACTCATGCACACAAACACATACACACACAAGACTTAAAATCTCACTCTTAAAAAATTCAAGAGAGCATGTCATGGTTTGATCCAGGTGTCCCCCACAAACAGATGAGTGTGTTCTGGGTAATCGATCCTCAGCTGATGGCAATTTGGGTTTTACAACCTCAATGGAGCTGTGTTGTTGGGAGCGGGCTTATGGGGGTTATAAGCCAGCTTCCCCTTGCCAGTGTTTGGCACACCTTCCTGCTGCTGTTTGCAGTGCTGTGGCGGAGGTGATGTCCACCCCTCTGCTCATGCCATTGTCTTCCCTGCCAGGATGGAGTCTCCCCTCGGGTCCGTAAGCCAAATAAACCCTTTCCTCCACAAGCTGCTTTTGTTTGGGTTCTTTCTGCACAGCAACTAGAAAGCTGACTACAACAGAGCACTTTCTAACTTTTTCTCTAAGTCTAGTACTATCCTGATACCAATCAGATAAAGACACCGTAAGAAGACGATTTTCAACAATGTTGCCAAGGTGAGTCAATGGACACAGGGTATCTTTGCAACAAACAGTTTTGGAAAATTGGATATTCACATGCAAGAGAATGAATTTGGACCCTTACTTTACACTAATGTAAACCAGGACTGGTGGCTCATGCTTTTCGTCCCAGTACTTGGGAGGGAGAGGTAGGTGGCTCACACTGTGAGTTCAAGGCCAGCCTGGGTTCCAAATCAGCCTTGGCCAGAGTGAGATCCTAGCTTAAAAAACACCAAAAAATTAAAGTATATTAGATATGACACCAAATACACAGATAATAAAAGAAAAAACATAGGTAGGCTGGAATTCACCAAATTTAAAAACTTGTTGCATCTGGGGACAACACACAGAGAGGAAATAAATATCCTCAAATCCAAATCATAAATAATAAATTAATATCCAGAATATATAAAATTTCTTACAAATTAACAATAACAAACTCAGCCTCAAAAATGGGCAAAGAATCAAGCTGGCACTGAGCTGGAAGCCTCTTCCCTGCTGGCCGGCTTCCATGGTGCTGGAAGGTGGGAGAGAAAAGTCATCAACAGTCCTCATCAGTTATGGACCCCCCATATGATACACAACTGACCTGCTATCAAGATGTGCCAAGTGGTGCAATAATGGTATGACTTTCATGGAAGTAACCAACCACTTTCTGACTGATCATGAGACCTGTACCACAGGAGGGAATCCATGCCTGGTACTTTATTTTATTTATTTTTTATTTTTTTGAGGTAGGGTCTCGGTGTAGCCCAGGCTGACCTGGAATTCACTATGGAGTCTCAGGGTGGCCTTGAACTCACGCGATCCTCCTACCTCTGCCTCCTGAGTGCTGGGATTAAAGGCGTGTGCCACCACGCCCGGCTGGTACTTTATTTTTTAAAAAAAACATTTTATTTATTTTTATTTGAGAGAGAGAAAGAGAAAGAGAGAGAGGGGCAGACAGAGAGAGGCAGACAGAGACAGAGAGAATGGGCACAACAGGGCCTCCAGCCACTGCAAATGAACTCCAGACACATGCGCCATCTTGTGCATCTGGCTTTCCATGGGCACTGGGGAATCAAACTCAGGTCCTTTTTCAGGTTTTCATTGCAGGCAAACGCCTTAACCACTAAGCCATCTCTTCAGCCCCATGCCTAGTACTTTAAACTTAGTCAAAAGCCCATGTCTGGAGAGGTCATAGGCTACTGTCGTTTGACCATGTGGACAAAGTTTCAAGTTGCTTTGTAAATATTTAGGCCTAGGCATCTAAAGTAGCTCTGCTCTCGGCCTTGGTCAGTTAATACAGTGACTGGTCACAGTGCTGAGGACAGGAGACGATTGAGTGCTCAGCCCTACATAGGGCGTCTGAATCACCACGTCCAAGGCTCAGGAAGCATCGTGAAAGAGGGGCCGAAAGAATGCAAGAGCTGGATGGTGGGAGGAAGTGCTGGGTAATGGTGCCTTCTGGACATGAATTGTCCTTGTATTCATGAACTCACAACAGCTGGGGTTTCCTTTACAAGATTGGGCCTCTCAGTGTTCCATCATGGATTGGGGAGGAGCAATGGAAGGTCAACGGATAGGGGAGGAAAAGTCATGTGCTTTTTTTTTCATTGTTTCATTACAATAAAACTTTATTAAAAATTTGTCATACTCTCTTCCCACCACCTCCCCTACCTCCTACACTAAACCCTTTCTTCTTTCCCACTATCCCCCCTTCATTATTATTATTATTATTAATTATTTTGACTTTTTGAGGTAAGGTCTCACTCTAGCCCAGGCTGACCTGGAATCCACTATGTTGCTTCAGGCTGGTCTTGAACTCATGATGATCCTCCTACCTCTTGCCTCCCGAGTGCTGGTATTAAAGATATGCATCACCACGCTGAGCTCTAAATACAATTTTTAAAATAGCAAATAATTTGAATAGACATGTTTCTAAAGAAGATATATCAATGGCCAATGAGCAAAGGAAAAGATGCCCAGTGTAACTATCACCAGGGAAATTCAAATCAAAACTATAAGGAGATATATTACTTCATCCCATGGAGATGGTTACATTTTTAAAAAAATATTTTATTTATTCATTTTCAAGCAGAGATACAGAGAGAGAGAGAGAGAGAGAGAGAGAGAGAGAGAGAGCACCAAGGTCACTACCTTGTGGGTCTGGCTTATGTGGGTCCTGGGGAATTGAACCCAGGGTCTTAGGCACTGGAGGCAAGTGCCTTACCTGCTGAGCCATCTCTCCAGCCCGATGGTTACATTTTTAAAATGGAAAACCACCAATGTTGTCGAGGATATGGAGAAAGTAAAACCCCTGTACATTGATGGTTGGGATATCAGATGGAAGGCGCTATATCAAGCCCCTGGGACCCTTCCGCTGGGTCCTCCAAAAGTTGATATGAAAGACTTGATTTTGCTTTTGACAATTTGCATGCATCTTTTATTATTGTGTGAAACAGATGTGGAATGCTTAGTACTGGCTTGAAAGCCTTCTAGATTATATTGTAAAATCAAAAAAAAATTTTTAAAGGCATGCCACCATACCTGGTAGTTTTGTGTTCTTGTGGGTTTTTTAAATATTTTATTTATTCATTTTCAAGCAGAGAGATAGATAGATAGAGAGAGAGAGAGAGAGAAAGAGAAAGAGAGAGAGAAAGAGCGCATGCACCAGGGCCACCACCTTGTGGATCTGGCTTATGTGGGTCCTGGGGAATTGAACCCAGGGCCTTAAGCACTGGAGGCAAGTGCCTTAACCGCTGAGCCATCTCACCAGCCCTAAAATCAAATTTTTCCTTGGTGATGCTTCCTACCTTGCTAAGGTGGGCTCATTCTCTTCTCTGTACTGAGGTGACAGACATTCCACCATATATTCATCTTGAAAAACATTATTTCTTGGGGCCTCAGTAGTTGAAGTCACTTGCTTGCAAAGCCTGACTTCCCAGTTCAATTCCTCAGTACCCAGGTAAAGCCAGATGCACAAAGAGGCATGTGCACCTGGAGTTCGTTTGCAAAAGCAGGGAGCCCTGGTGTGCCCATTCTCTGTCCCTGTCTTTCTCTGTCTCAAATAAATAATAAAATATTTTTAAAATATTGTCTCCCCTCAAATTAAAGTAATATTTGAAATTTGTATCTTTCTCAAAAATGTTCAACACAGAATTACCATATATTTACCAGCAACCCCATTCCTAGGTTTACATCCCAAATATTTGAAAATAGGTATGAAAACAGATATGTGCCATTACAAAATAAAAACATTATTCAACAATATCAAAAACTGTGGAAACAACCCAAATTCCCATCAATAGATGAATGGATAAAGAAGATATAGTCTACACACAATGGGGTATAATCAATCATCTAGCAGATAGATTTTTTAAAAATTATTTATTTGCAAATCAAAAGAGAGATAGAAAGAAAGAGAGAGAATGATTGTGCCAGAGCCTTCAGCCTCTGCAAAGGAACTTCAGATGCCTACACCATTTTGTGCCTCTGGCCTTACATGGGTACTGGGGAATTGAACTCAGGTCCTTGAGCCACTGAGTTCAACCACTGAGGCATCTCTCCAGCCCTAAAGAGATAGATTTTTAAAAATATTTTATTTTTATTTCTTTTTAAAATATTTTATTTATTCATTTTTCTAGCAGAGAGATACAGCGAGACAGAGACAGAGAGAGAGTGCATCAGGGCCACACCTTGTGGGTCTGGCTTATGTGGGTCCTGGGGAATTGAACCCAGGGCCTTGGGCACTGGAGGCAAGTGCCTTAACTGCTGAGCCATCTCTCCAGCCCGAGATAGATTTTGATACATGCTAACAACATGGATGGGAGCTGGAGAGATGGACCAGAGGTTTAAGGCTCTTGCCTGCAAAAATCTAACAACCCTGGTTTGATTCCTCAGCACCCACGTAAAGCCAGATGCACAAGGTGGCGCCTGCATCTGGAGTTTGTTTATAGTGGCTGGAGACCCTGGTGGGCTGATTCTCTCTGTGTGTCTCTCTTCTCTCTGTCCTTCTCTGCTTGCAAAGAAATAAATAATACATTTTTTAAAAATGAATGAACTTTGAAAACATTATACTAAGTAAGTCAGTTACAGAAGTGAGAATATTGTATGATTCCATTTTCCTGCAACCTCTAGACTAGCGACAGAGTGGAATGGAGTCCCAGGGGAAGGGGGAGAATGGTGTGGGGTACACCCTCACACATGGTGGCAGAGTTTCTGAAAACTTTCTGGAAATAGTTATGATGAGTCTATAACATTGTGGGTGTATTTAATGACACTGAATCGCACACTTAAAGAATAAAATGCTTTGTGTACATTTAACCAACATTTGAAAACCAAACAGAATTGACTAAGGCCAAAAATAGACCGCTAACCAGATCCTCTCCCCTGGCAAATGAGAGGCTTCAGGTTCATTTTGCCAGGAAGTTGAACCAAGGAGTTTCAGTTCAGGACATCAGATAGCAAGCAGTGAGGACTTGCAGCCTCCTCCTCTTGCTAGAGGTGGGGTGTCCCTCATCCACCACCGTGTACAGACACAGCATACGCACATTGACACACACAGCACACCCATAGAAACATACAGCACCTGTGTACACACTACATGCCTGCAAACACATCACACCTATGCACACACTATACTCATATATGCACACATCCAAACATATCACACTCACACACACACCTCCACACACCACATCTATATACAGAGTGAACCCACACACACCACACCCACACACACACACCACATCCATAGAAACGTACTGTACCCATACACATCTCAAACACACACATACTTTCTCTGCACCCACACATACACCATACCCATATACATACACTACAAATTACATGGGTACGTATACACCAATCCTTATCTCTCACCATACCTATATATACATCATGTCCACACACACATACACTCGTGCATACACACTACACTACACACATATCCATAAGTACTATAAACATACACCACCCTATACATATACTATACAAACACACAGTACACACACTGCTCAGTGTACACACATATCACACACAACACTGACATACGATATACACTGCACACACACGCAAAGATGACACACGTACCACACATACAAACACACCACACACTCCTTGCTGGAAGGGGCTTCTTCCTGGTATGTGTCACTGGTCTGTTCCCAAAGGAGAGCCACAGAGACACAGTTTCTTTCTTGGCTTCCACAGGAGATCAGGAATATAAGAAGTTTGGAAAGCTAAATCCAACTTACCAAAAGAGGTCCCCCCCCCAAAAAAAAAGTGTTGTCTGGAGCAGGACTGGGTTATAGAGATGGAGAACTACAGTTCCCAATGGTAAAACTTGGGTACTGCTTGGCTTTTTGAGCTCTGTGCAAATGTTACATTATTAGCATTTTTAAAATTAGACAAAACAATATCACAACCTCACAAATATAGCACAGGCGACCCTATGATCTAGATAATATTTCACACACAACCTAAGGTCTACCAACTCTCTGGAGATTCCTGCGAAGCCTCGTCCGACAGAGCAGGGATGAATTATAGTCTCATGGCACTCTGGCCGGGTTGCTGTGCCTGCTGAATTCCTGTCCTCTGGGCTGTCTCCCGCCTCTGTGATTTATTCGTCACACCTTGCAAGGCCTCTCCAAGTCAGCTAAGAAAGGAGAGAGTTATTGGCCTCTGCAGGGGGCTCTTTGCCAGGCACCCCTCTCCTCCATCACTGATTTGGGATCCCATCAGCTGGCTGGGTCCAGAGGCAGATGCCCCTATGGGTGCCCAGCACACACCTGAGCCCATGTGCATGCACAGGGCCATTAAGGTTATCAGCAAAGAGCAGACTTTGACTGGACACGGTGCTGCTTCTCTGCGATCTCAGTGCTCAGGAAGCTGAGGCAGGAGGATCATGAGTTTGAGGGCTTCCTGGGCTGCGTCAACACCAGCAAAAACAGGCAGACTCTCCTCTGAGAAGAACAGAAAAGACCCTATTTTGATTGTCTTCATCAGGCTTCTCCTCCTAGGAACCGGTGGTGGCAATTTTAAGTAACAATCCCTTGGTGACACACTGTTCTTTTCACACACTGATGAGCCCAAGAGCTACAGTGATGGTGCCTGACAGCTGCCACCCAGAAGCCCACACTTGTGATGACCTCAAAGCCCTCGGGATAACTGGCAGTGTCCAGGCTCCGCAGGACTGTGAAGGGGTTGTGCAGTGTGACCACCCAGCTCAGCAATACGCCAGTGTTTTGCCTTGAGCTCCAGAAATCCCAAAAGTCTCCATTGTGAGCGCCTGGTAGGAGCCTGGGACCAAAGGTTTTGGGTCATTGCAGCCCACTCACTCTGGATAGCCGAGAAAGGAGCCATTTCAGCCCCTGAGGAGGGTTCCTGTATTTGCATTGCTGAGACCACATCCCTAATAAAAATAACCTAAGGGAGGAAAGATTTATTCTTTTGGCTCTTCGTTGCTGAAGATGTCAGCCTATCATGTGGGGAAGACAAGCAGAGTTCATGGTCAAAGTGAGTAGGGTAGCTTCCTCATATCAGGGGGACCAGGAATAGTTAGACCAGGACCAAGGCCTCCCTCTAGTGATGGACTTCGGCCAGCTGGACCCGATCTCCTGAAGCTTCAATGGCTACTAAAATAGTGCCACCAGCCGGGACCACGCACCCAGATCATGAGCCTGGGATCCAAACTATCTCGGACCTTTTGTCACTTTAAACAAGGACCCCAGAAAAGCTCAACTAATCACTGCTACGTTATCCCAAGCACTGGGGAATTCCTTCTGCATTTTCCTCCCCTCCCAACCCCTGAAGCATTTTCTCCAGCCTAGGTGGACATCTGGGCCCAATCCTTTCTTGTGGGGTGCAACTGCGTGCACAGATGTTCTGGAAAGGTGCTGGTCGTCACAAGGATGGAGTCTCGGCTCTCGATGCTGATCTCGCTGCTGTTCCCATAGGTGAGGCTGATGGCTACCTAAAGCCAGGATGACCTTCAGATAAACCAATCAAGTGCTTGAAGCTCTTTACCTTCTGGCTCTTTGTTCAAATAGTTCATATTTAAGTGATCCTCTGAGCTGTTCCCTGTTTGTGCTGCCATCAGAAACCAGAGGAAAGGACAGGAGAGGTGGCTCAGCAGTTAAGGCACTTGCTTGCAAAGCCTAATGCCCCAGGTTTGATTCCCAGTACCCATGTAAAGTCAGATGCACAAAGTGTTGCATGCATCTAGAGTTCCTTTGCAGTGGCTAGAGGCCACGGTGTATTCATTCAGTCTCTCTCCTGTCTCTCTCTGCTTGCAAATAAATAAATAATTTTTAATAAAAAGAAATCAGACGGGCTGGAGAGATTGCTCAGCGGTTAAGGCACTTGCCTCCAGTGCCTAAGGCCCCCGGTTCAATTCACCAGGACCCACATAAGCCAGACCCACAAGGTGGTGGCTCTGGTGTTCTCTCTCATTCTCTCTCTCTCTCTCTGTATCTCTCTGCTTGAAAAATGAATAAATAAAATATTAAAAAAAAAGAAATCAGAGGAAGATGTGAGGGAAAGGTCCAGCTTCAGTAACAGAAGAAACCCTGTGCCGGTGATGGAAAGAATGTTCTGGGTAGAGCCAGAAAGCACCCCAATGGCCACTGGCTTCAGCACACTAGCTCGGGTCCAGGCACACTGGCCTTTCCTTGCATGTTAGGTAATTTTCTTCTTCCTTGGATGAAACCTTTGACAGAATCCTTTGCAGAAGGATTTATTTTAGCTCCCAGTTTCACAGCAGCATTCATGGTGGTGGTAGCTTCTGTCCACGGGGCCATAGCAGCTACTTCTTGTGGTGGTGGTGTGGGGGGGGGGAGTGTGAGGCAGCCTGCTCACATCTCCATGGCCAACTAGGTAGTGACTTCAGACAAGAACTGGGACCAAACTAGAACCCATAAACACGCTGCCCCCTGCGGTCTAACGTCTGCCAGCAGCTAGATCCCATGTCCAGAAGGTTCCACAACCTCCCAGAATAGTGCCACAAGCTGAGGACCAGCGGCTCCCACACAGGAGCTTACGGGGGACATTCTACACACATACCTTGGGACCTCAAAGGACAAAACAGACAGCGAGGTCACCTCCTGTGGGGCCGGCAGGCCTGTCCTCCAGCATCAAGGCCACCTTCACAAGCATCATCCTGTTGGCCTCTGAGGCCTCATTTCAGGGCTTCTGCCTCCTCCAGAGCCTGCCTGAGCTGCCTGCGTAGGCAGACACAACCTTCTCCACCTCCCAAGTCCCGAATGAAGCCCATAAGGCCACTGGAAATGTTAGGAAGCCACCTCATCTTACCAGGAATCCCTTTTATGAAAACTTTCCAAAGATCGGATAGGGTTGAAAGGAGGCTGTTTCCGTTAGCCTCATGTGTTGTGATTAAACTTCATACTCAAACCCCAGCTTTGGGAGCCTTTGGGAGGCGGAGCCTTGCTGGAGGAGGTGTGTCACTTGGTGGTTTATTGGTCTAGCCCACTGGATGTTAGAGTTCACACGCTCTCCTTCCTTCCTGCTGATGTGTCAAGATGTGGTACCGACTGTCTGCTCTGCCATGCTTTCCCTGCCATGATGAAACTTCTCCTCAAAGCTATAAACTGGAAATAAACCTTTTTTTCCCATAAGCTGCTTTGGGTCAGGTGTTTTGGTCCAGCTATGAGAAGATAACAGCTACAGCATGCCAGGGGAAGCCAAGAGGTACTGAGGCATCTCCTTCCTCTCAAACCTTCTGGAACATGGCAATTTGCAGTGAGCATCAGAAACCAGGGGCACATGGCTGCTGACCCTCTTCCCCCACTCCAGTCCTCCCACCAGGAAGCAGGACAGTACCCTGGGCATACCTGAGCTGGCTAACTGGTGCCAGCCTGAGCTGTATGCCAGAGGCTGTTTTCTCCCTCGTCCCAAGCTCCTCAGAAGCCCTTTGTGCTTGGGCTCCAAATGCAGCAGCCATGACTTCCTGAGCAGGGTGGGGGAGACACACTGTTCTGAGACTATTCTTTGTGCATGGAAGCCGTTCATGTCCCTCCAGTCAGGAACCTCTCACCTTCGGCAGCGTGTCTGGTTCTCCCTGGCCTCCCAGTTAGTACAGAGCCAGGATCGATACCAGTGTAAACAGCTTTGTTCTGAGTTGCTGATTGTCTGTCCTGGTTTGGGATGTAATCTATAATGTTAACTCCCAACGCCTGGCTCCCCAGTGCTCAAGAGTGAAGTTGGACAGAGGGGTTCAGGTTAGGGTTAGGGCAGGTGTTCTTGGGGAGGGAGGGCTTCTGGGAGAACAATGGTCTCCCCAGCAAGGGTCCCAGCAGCCCCCTGATCTCCATGGACACACAGCCCCTCTCCCCCAGCCTCGGCTGTCTAGATCTCCTCATTTCAGGAGGCTCAGCTGCCCTCACGTCCCTGTCTATTGAGCTTGCCGAAGACAATTTGTTAAGAACCGTCTGCTCAGCCTGTAATAAGGCTCAGTCCTTCCATTCTGGCTCTGGTTGGGGTTTTACAGGGAATCTGGCTTTCCAGGCATGGCCGTGCCGTATCCTGGCAACCAGACCCAAAGCCAAGTCCTCCTGAGATCCAGGCTCCTGTCCAGGGCTGGGCAGAATTGGGGAATAGCCACTGCACAGGGTTGTTCTCATTGCCCGATCTGTTCTCCACCTGACTCTGAACCGCGTGGGAGTCCACATCATTCCCTGAGCAGCCTTGCCCTGTCCCACAATGCTCCGCGGGGTATACAGAGTGGCTATTCTCCACCATTACCTCTCTGGGTTTCCAGGACCCTCCTGGACTGAAGCTTTAGTTTTCCATTTGTAAATTTTGTGGGAGGGGGATGGTCTCCCTGTAGTTATCGTCCATGGATCCATGAAGTCCTATGTGCATTCTGAGCAATTTGCAAGTGGTCTACACTGAGCTATATCTTTACTCCCCCATATATTTAGTTATTTGTGAGGGGAGAGAGAATGAGAATGTGAGCCAGGGCCTCTTGCCACATGTACATCTATCCACTCCCTTTTTACTCATTAAAATAGGATCTCACTAAGTTGCCCAGGCTAGCCTTGAACTCACTCTATAGCCGAGGTTGACCTTGAACTTGCAAGCTTTCTCCCTCAGCCTCCCAAGCAACTGGATTATAGACATGTGACATCAGGCATAATTTCTTTTAAAAAAACCAAGAGAAGCTAAAATGATATATAGGGCTCTGTAGAATTCTAGAAATGAACCTCCCTGACCCTCCCTCCCTCCCAGTCCTTCCCCTCCCCCCAGCCTGCCTCACCAAGATTTCCCCTATAGACCCTGGAAGACAGTCTGATTCCTTACGCAGGAGCTGGAAGGGGACTCATGGCACACTCCTAGCCAGGCCCTCCTGCCCAGGGTTGAACTTTTCTGGAGAGGGCAAATGACCCATCCCAGGCCACACAGGGGCAGGTCATCCTTTGAGTCCACCTTGCTCAGGCCCAATGGCCACTTGGTTTCCCCTTTTATGGCAAAGCTCTGAAGAGACGGGCCTCAGCCTGGAATGCCCCCCCCTCCAACTTCCAGGCTTATACTCATAAACTCCTATCCCTGAGGTTTCTGGGAATATTACTGAATTCTTTACTGGGAATTATCCCATCAGTAAGGGAAGCATTGCTTCCATGGTTACACCCCCTCTGGGATGCGCCCACATCCAAAGACTGACTGATGTCGAGTACAAAGGCCTGCTTTTTGCCTCAGTTTGGGGAATCTCTGAAGGGGGATCTCAGCTCTGGAATCCCTCTGGCATTGGCAGAGGTCAACTTCCTCGTGGGTTGACCTCTCTCTCAGCCCACTCTCTCTACTCACTTCCTTCTGAGGGTTTCTCCTGAGAGTCTCCAGCACAAATCTGCCAATTTAGCTCAGCCCAACACGCCTGTGGGCCCTGGGGTGGGTGGCTGCAGGTGTGATGAGCGTGTGCTTTCGGTCTCTTGGTAGTTTTCCGTGAACTCAGAGCCACAGGTTTTCATGGATCCACCCCTCCCCCACAGCCCTTCCTTAGCTCCTGATTTCTGTGAAGAACTCTGTTAGGATAACTCCTCTTCCTCTTCCTCCTCCTTCTTCGCCTTCCTCATCATCTCTGTTTTGAAACAGGGTCTCACTATGTAACCTAGATTGGTTTCAAATTCGTAATCCTCCTGCCTCTGTCCCATAAATACTGGGATAATTTATAGGCATGCACCAGAGGGCATTGTGGCTTCTGTTACCAGACTCTGGTTCCCCCATGCCAAGCTCCAGGTATGGAGTCTATCTGCAATGCCTCAGAGGTCCTCCCTGGGAGGGAGCCGCACAGAGCATGGGGAGGAGTAGCTCCCATCTCCATGGGTGGCCTTTGGTCAAAGCTCACTGGTGCAGTGGTATGGAAATGGTATGTATGGCCATGTTCTTTGTCGCATGTGGCCAGCTGGAGCTTTGTGTGAGATCCCAACCTTGCTTGGCATCAGCCCTGCCCTGCCCTGAGCATTCCTCCCTGGCGACCTTCCCAAAGGATCACTTGCTTTGTACATCATCTGCCCACTAGACTGATCTGTCCCAAGGAGCCCAAACTAAGATACTTCTTTCAACAGGAGAATAGAGTTCAGAGAGATAAAAACTGCACACTCACACCAACGGGTGTTAGATATTTTAATTTGCATGTTTATGACAGGCCTGGCAGGACTTTC
>PVHP010037917.1:0-17135 GCA_004024765.1 Zapus hudsonius | reverse complement strand
TTTCCCAGATACCCCCTTTTATATAGCACTGATCAAACTGCATCTCTTCACTATCAACACATTTTGGCCAGAGTCAGGCTTATTCTTCTGTGTGTTGCTCTGTGTGGTCTTTGTGTATTATGTCTGGACATAGTTATCTGTTTGGTTAAAGCAATGCCATAACCCCGGATGTGGATTTAGCTCTGAAACTAAGATTATTTTCCTTACACCACTTACTTCTTAGGAGTAGCCAAAGGAGCAAGAGGACTTTTGATCCAATACAGTATGTATCAATGTGAGGTTCTGATCTTTGTAAGTCAGGGCTACTACAATTTTTGAGTCCAAAATAGCAGCAGGAATGTAAAATAATACAGACTACAGATAGTGGAAGTAATCCTTTGTTGTAAAATGCAGTGTGATGCTTCAGTTGTTTATTACTAATAACCACTAACATTCATTTACTAGGCACCAGGCCTGCCCTTAGCTTCCCATGTGTTTTATTTCATGTCCTTCAACCTTCAGAACAGCTCTGTGGAAATTGATACCATCTTTATCCTTACTTATAGACAAAGAATCTGAGGTTAAAAGAAGTTAGGTCAATTTACCCATGATCACACCATGAACAAGTGATGGAAGTTTATCTTTCCCTCCTCCTATTTTCTCTTCCAGGTGGAAAAGAAACCTGGCAAACCTCGGTGTGCTCTCAATCTGCTGAACCCAAAACAGGCTTGCCGCTTGAGTCAGAGATGAACTGGGTGCATAGACCTGGCCACTCTATACTCAAAAGGCTCTCTTTGTCCGCCCCTCCCTTGAACCATTTTATCTTTGGGCAGATCTGCACTTTTGTAACCATAAAGCCTTCAATGAGGCAGGAAGCAAAGTACACAAATGCAGTTATGAACTCCATCTGTTTGCATTTGTACTTATAAATATGTTGGGAAGTCATTTTTTTGTTCTCTGTGTGCATAAAATTAGCAAATGCTAAGGCAGAGAGTGAATTAAGTAATATCCCAATGACAATGGCTCTTTTTAACCAGGGTTCATCATTTCATTTAACAGGCTCTAATAAGGCAGAGCAGTCGAGTGGCCAGGCTTGCCTATGCCTGCAGTGTCTCTAATATTCTCTATAGCACCAAATCTCTCTCCTGAGATTCCCGTGGAAGGATGCATGATGGCAGAGCTCTTGTATGACATTCATCTTCATGAGTGAGCTGTTCTATCTCCCCACACGAGCGGAGATAAATGTCAGAAGAGATCAGCCGCTGTGTATCGCATGGCCACTCGGTGTCTGCAGCTTCCCTCCCTCTGCCCTTCAGCACCAAAATTATTTTAGACCAGAGCTGGGAGAGACCTCAGAAAGGTGTGAGGCTGTATATGTCAGGAGGAGAGGCAGGTCATAGGAAAGCAAATAAAACAGGAACTAAAACTGTCCTTACATACTTTTATGAGAGGCATGGAAAAATGAGTCCAACCATTATGCTTTTCTGTCTTGAGAGTCATCTTTTATTTTTTGGCAGGGTGGGTTGGATGTAAGGGTAGAATAAAAGGGTATGGGGTACTCCAGGAGAAGGACAGGAAAAAATATTACAATTTCTCCTTATATGTGTTATTATCTCGGGAATAAGAAAGAATTTAAACCACCAAATGGTTAATGTGGGGACCTGACTCACCTACATAGTACACGCCAACCTTATATGATGAGTAATTACAGACCAAACTAGATTTAGTTGCAGTGATAGTACACCCTCTTCCCTAATTTATTCCCAGGAAGTATTGTGAAAAACCCACTAAACTCTACATTACCTGTGCTATGTCATGCCATTCAGTCTCAGTGATGCAGTTGGGGTTGGGGGAGGCTGCTGAGCAAGGAATGGGAATAAGCAGCCCTTCCCCTTCCCCCCAAATTTGTTTGCTTTTAGCTTCTGGCAAAGTAATTAAGTTTAAAGAACCTTATTTTATATATATTTATATATACACAATAGTACTATAAGCACAAAGAATAGAGAAACAAAGCAGAAAGTGCATGGACTACCCTGAGCACTCAGTCCTAACTCTTTTTTCAGAAGTGCTCATTTGTGTAAAAATACACAAATTTGAATTCAAATAACTAGTTAGAGAAAGGCAGAGACAGAGACAGAGAGTATGTGTGTGTGTTTATGTAGCCCAAGCTGGTTTTGAACTCATGAAAATCTTCCTGCCTCAGCCTCCCAGGTCTGGGATTACAGGTTTGGGCCATCATGTCCAACTAAAACTATATTTTTAATAGTGAACTCCATTGACAAATTATAGTGTGTACCCTGAGTTATCAATAGGATAAACATGTAACAAAAATTATTATTTATCTTTTTAACATTTTTTCTTTTTTTCAATAGAAGTACTATGTTACTCATGCATGTATCATTTGTTTTAAAATAATTTGTTAACAAATCATAAAATAATTTATGAACAAACATATATATCTTATTGAAGGTGGCACACTATCAAAATAATTTGGAGGCTACTACTAATGGATGGCCATTGGCCCCAAAGAGTAATTAACCCACCTTTGAAATGGATCATAATGCCTTTGTCGTCCAGAGGAAATGAAGACTCTGTTTTGTCTGAGTGTTTCTTTCCTTTTACTCTTGCCTTAGCTGCCCAAGTACCATGGTTTATGTTTATCCTCACAACTCTAGCACGCCTTTAAAACCTAGCATTAATTCTGGACTTTAATAACATAATAGCTGTGATGATTATGTTTTGTTGTCAACTTGATCTTTTTAATTATCTTGGGTAGGTCTCTGAGGATATTTACAGGAAGGCAGCCTCTCAGTATGGGGCGGGATGTAAACAAGCTTTCCTGTGTGGGCAGTGCAGAAGGGAAATTCAGGAGACTCGGGAAGCCATTAAGTCTGGGGTAGGGTTGTGAAACCCCACCCCAAGGCTATATAAAGGGGGAGAAAATCTCCTCACTACTTCTCTGCCCACCTCCTTGCCTGCCTTCCTGCCTGCCTGGCTGCTGGTACTTGTCAGTGCATCTCTTCATCGGCATTGAAACAGAGCTTCCTCAGCCTTCCAGCCTGGACTGAAGACCAGTGGCTCCCCAGGAAGCCTTTAGGCCTTCAGTGCTGGGTTGGGAGTGCTGAGGCATCCAGCCACGTGGACTGAGCAGTAACCAGTTCCTTGACTCTTCGATTTGCAGACTGCTATTGTGGGACTGCAGTGAGCCAATCCAATAAACCTTCTTTTAGTTTACTACAATTCATTTTATTGATTCTGTTCCTCTAGAGAACCCTGGCTAATACAAAGGCAACAAAATTTCTGAATTTCTATTGTCACATAGGAGACCAGGATACAGGCACATAAAGTTCTTCCATATTAATATCCCAAATAGAATAAAGGCAAGAATGAAGCAAAGAACTCCTCTACAGCAAATCAAAGATTATGATGAAAACTAGGGTGGAACATACTGTATCATAAAAGGCATTTTATAATAGGAGGTGTTCTGATTGGTGGCTGAATAGGGATTGCACATATCTAGCCTGTTGTTACATCATATTATTGGAGATATGTTAACATGCTGTGCTGAATAATTATAAAACAAACTACATTACAATGTAACAATCTTATCCATTCATCTCTGTTGTATTCACGGCTGGAAAATGAAAAATGAATTACATTACACATGCATGGTTTTCATCTTACCCCTGTGTTTCTGTTTAATCACATAACAATTGTATTGTTAATGAATCTAAAAGCTATTAACACTTCTTGTAGGCCAAGGCTGTGCTATTGGATGTGTGGCTTTGTCATTCTCCTCTCTTCAGATACCTGGTCCCCTGAACTTAGTTTTTATTCCCCAATTTCAAGAGGAATATCCTCCAGGGGAAGGTCTACCCATTGGGAAAAGATGTGAAACCTCATGTTTGACCAGATTCAAGCCAGCTTTTAGTTGAGACTACTGGATTTACTGTCAGTAACTGTTTTCAGAAGAAATTAAAAGTTAGTCCTGATACATAATACAATGACCAAATTAAATTTTCATTTTGTTCCCTAAAATTGTGAATTTTACAACCTGAGGTGATTTTTCACCTACATCTCAGTGTACCATAAAGAGCGCCCTAGGGTCTTGAGAGAAGTGGGCCAGGCAGTAATTTCCACTTAGGCAAATGGAAGACCAACCAAGTCATAACATTTTGCTGTTCTTCTAAAGAATATATGAAAATACTATTTGGATTCACATCTTAATACATCAAGGACGGAAACTGCCAACTCTTTTATTGCAGACTTTAGTCAATGCCGCTCTGTTTTTTGTACACTACCATTATCTCCATGGTGATTTCTGCCTTTATCTATACAGAGCAACAAGACCCCTGTCCTTTCCTGTCAAGATCATCCTCAAACACTCAAAGCCAAGAGGCATTAAACATACTTCTTTTTGATACTGAAAACAATCATAAACTCTGGGATAGCTGATCATAGTATTGTAAGGAATTTATGTATTCTTGAAAGATAAGACATACTTTATCCAAGAAAATGAGTACTAGGTTAACAATTTTTTGTTTTATATGTATGCAGGTGCATATGTGTTGAGCACCTACCTGGAGGCCAGAGGACAATCCCAGGTATCATTCTTCAGGTGCCATCCACTTTTTTTTTGAGACAAAGTTTCTTATCAGCCTGGGGCTCACTAAGAAAAGTAAACTGGGTGGCAACTGAACCCCAGAAATATACTTGCCTTTGCCTCCCCAGCACTAGGGTGACAGGTGTGTACCACTATATCAAGCGACTACTCAGATCCTTATTTTTATTTTTTTATTTTTTTAATATTTTATTTATTCATTTTCAATCAGAGAGCTACAGAGAGAGAGAGAGAGACAGAGAGAGAGAGAGAGAGAGAGAGAGAGAACCAGGGCCACCACCTTGTGGGTCTGGCTCATGTGGGTCCTGGGGAATTGAACCCGGGGCCTTAGGCACTGGAGGCAAGTGCCTTAACTGCTGAGCCATCTCTCCAGCCCAGATTCTTATTTTTAAATAGCAAGCACTTTCCTAACTGAGCTGCCTCCTCAGCCCTAGCCTATTTCTTTTTTTAAAAAATAGCAATTCAATAATAATAATGTATGTGTGTATAATCTACCTGTTCTAACAACCTCTATCCTATTTTATATATTTGAATTTTCTCTTCCATCTAAAGAAAACACACATGCAAGTAATAAAGGGTCTAAAGTTCTTTTTTATTAAAAAATATGGATAAGTTGAATTTCATCATAATTTTACAGGATAAGTTGATGAAACTCTCAAAGATTGAAAGTCCATAATAAAGTTCTTCACTATTTTATTTTGTATATAAAAAATCCCTTGCTGTGGAAGAAGGCTTATGTGTTTGTCACATAGCCACACCCCTGTACATTGGGAAAGGGAAGTAGACATGATTTGATAGGCTAGAGCATCTCATGGTTTCTGTTCATCACATTCACTGCAGATAGGCAAAGAAGGAAGGTTCAATACAGGAATCACAGATTCTATCTGTTGAACCTACAATACCTGGCAACAAGGTGTAAAAGTTTTAATGTGCATAAATGAAGAGGAACCATTCTTCAGTAAAGCCAAAGATATTTCTTTGGGTCAAATGTGAATGCTGACTAACTTTCTTAGACCTCCCAAGGACAAAGTACTGTTAAGCAAGCATGGCAGACAAACAGAATGCTGGTGCTTACAAGATCAACATGAGAAAGAGACAATTTGAGAGCACATGACAGCACAGGGAAAATTGAGCCAACAGAACTCAAACCTACTTATAATAGCAGATTTCAGAGCCTGCCCGTACCCAGGTGGGTCTGCCCAGAAGAGCCTCCTTCACAGAATACAGGGTCGGCTGCATCCCTGCATGATTAAAAAGAAAAAAGCAAAGCTTAATCCATGAGTAAAAACGAAAAGCAAAGAAGGTTGTAGTAGGCTGAGTCATGGCCCCTCCAAAGATAACCGGGTTTTATTCCCTTAAAGCTGTGAATGTTGACTATATATGGCCAAAGGGACTTTGCAGTTGTAATTAAATTGAGGACTTTGAGCTGCAGTGAGTCTCCCTGTGGGCTCTCAAAGCAATCACAGATTTACTTATAACGAGGAGGCAGAGGGAGGCTTAACTAAAGAGGAGAAGCAATGTAACCATAGTAGAAAAAGACCAAAGAAGCCATGTTGCTTGGCTTCAAAGATGGAAGAAGGAGCCATGAGCCCAGGAATGTAAAGAGCACAGTCCTTGAATCTGGAAAAGAAAATAGATAGGATCCTAATATCTCTAGAGGAAACACAGCCCTGCATACCTTGACATTATCCCAGTGATTTGGATTTCTGGAACCCATCACTGTAAGAGAATAAATATCTCATGTGTTATACCACCAAGCTTGTGACAGTTTGTTATGGTAGACCTTCAAAGTGAATGTGAGAGACAGAGCTCACATGTTCTCTTTAGACAGCAAGGAGAATCTGTTCCAGGTAGTATGGAACACAGGCAGTAGCCAATGCTTGAGTTGTTTTCTATTCAAAGTTCCCAATAAATTGAATAGGAGCCAGCAATGACACAAGACCCAAATATGGGCTGCTGGATAGTCTTTATATCCTATGCATCTTCTCCCAAATGGATTACAAATATTCAGGAGAATTTAAGCATGTTCCAGAATTTTCTGAGATTATAAAGCACTACTATTTTGTGACAAGCAGGCAAATGAAATGGACTCTGTGGGATTTTGGAGATGGTGAACAGAAATAAATGAGAGAATTCATCAATCTTGAAAGTTCAAGGTGCACTGGGGGAATCAGTACAGAACGTAGTGGAATGCTATTAGCCTTCCATGGCAGAGCAGGGCACCTCCCTTTCCCCTGCACAGGAGCACTGTGCCACTTATCTGTTGTGCCACACGGGCAACCAAAATGTCCATCTATCCTCAGATCCTCTGGGACTTCAGGAGGGACTACTGATAATAGTACAAATACTCAAGAATTCACACAATTCCTGGCATAACCAGAAAGCTCCCATCTCCAAGGGCTCATACCATAGTTGAATTGGCTGTTGGGCTTCTCACAGTTGACAATATTGAAGCGGTAAGGGACAGCAGCCCGCATACCGCTCACCTTAAAGTAGAACCACTGTTGGTGTTGGGAGCTGTTCACATCGGCATTGACCAACAAGTCATATTCAAACCTGCAGAGTCAGAAGGGGCATGGAACAGTTACCCTGGAAGATTTTTAAGGCAAATGAGAATCAGTCAATCTCAACTTCTGGGTTATAGATCCAATACTTGGCATCCCAACTGGCTAGTAAATTTTAGTTATTGTACATATCTCGTAATACTGGGCACAGGCTTTCGGAATGTAGGGGGCTTTGATATTAGCAGAATAATTTGCCAAACTGTATTATGTCTTTCTATGAAGCTGTAGTAAAGTTTCTATCCAACTAGATAAATGCTTGTTTTCTGTAGCCCAGGAAAATTCACTCACATCTGGTTTGGATATGTCATGACTATTTGATGCTAGAGTTTGCTTTTGACTCTGTTTCCTAATATGGAAAATTGCATAGTTGCTCGTAAAGACTAAACAGCATGATGGATATAAATCTACCAGCAGAGCAACAAACATGAATTACTTGAGAAGGCTGATGTCATTTGTATATTTTACTTTCATTTTGACTGAGTTACTGCTTCCATGCAGTAAGGTACATACGTCTTAAATGTACAGCTCAAAGAATTTATTTGCCTCAGATGTACCTCTGTGACCATTATCCAAGTACAGCACCCTGGAAACCCTTGTCTCTCACCTCTTAGTTGCTATGTTTCCAAAGACAACTCACTTTTTAAGCTCTAACAACAGACTTCAGAATGCAATCTAACTAAACCATTATCAGCAAATTTCACTTTCAAAATATTATTTTCACATTCTCTTGGCATTCTTGTTGAGTTGCTTTTAAAAGGGTGATTTTTTGCCCTAATTCATACATATGCTCCCATTCTAAACCCATGATAAATGACATTGTTTAGGGATATATATGGAAAGGCAGACTTCCATAAGCAAGTCATGAGTGAAGAATATAGCTAACTGATCAAATCCTATCAGCGTGACTCTCTGGACCAACCTAATGAGCTACCTGTGCAATATGTAAAGCATAAGAGGTTGAGAGGTTATAGTAGTCTAAAGGACTCTTCTCGAAAATCTATGACCATTCAATTATTGTTACCACAGTGCTCTACCCAAAAACTCATCATAAAAATTCCTTATCAGGAAGTTTGTTTCTTCTGTCCTTTGGCTCTGCTACCCAGAAACAACTGATTTGTTTAGGATTCTAGTCCCTTGCCAAAGGTAGATGTAGAGGGGTAAAAAAAATATGTGAGCCAGGCTAGCAGCTTAAGCACATGCTGGGTTGAAAACTGCCTGACAAGGAGACGACAGAGCAAGTATTATCTCCTGGATCCTTTGAACATGAATCTAAAAAGAAGAAATAATGAAAGCAGCAAGTGGGATTCTCTCTTTAGAAACCTAAACCCACACTTGCATTTGTATAACTCAACTCTCATTTCCTTAAGCCCTCCTTTCTATGCTTAAATCTATATTAAATTTTTTGCTTTAAAAACTCCAGTTTTATTACAAGAAAAGAAAAAGAAAGCAGAAGCCGTAGGAAGAAGGAGATGCTGAGCTAACAACAGAAAGAGAAGAAGGCAAGAACGGAACCTGACATGATTGTCTTTTTCTTCTTCTGCTCAAGTAGCTCAATGTGTGTCTTATGCTCTGGGCTTCCTTGAAGTAGTTCATGGACAAAATAAAAAGATCTGTTTTCATCTGACCTAAAAAGAAAAACTTCAGAAATGACATACTAGGTGTATATAAAATAAGTCTGAGCTACACTAAGTTCTGAGCTCTTCATGGTCAACAGGCACCCTTGAATAAGATCACGTTGGATGAGTGCTTACCATGTGGCAGGCACTTTTCCAGACTTGATGTGTGTTACTCATCTCTGATTAAAGACCTATTTAGTAGGTGATATTACTGCTCTCATATTGCAGATGAGAAAACAAACACATGGTGTTAGCCAAGCAATGGATTCCAAGTCTGAATGTTGGAAAGGGATGGAAGATGCCCTGGTAGTCTGGTTCTAATATCTGTGGTCACTACACCATTAACTGTGGATTGTGGTTTGCCAGAAGTTCATCCAAAGAAGACAGGTTATATATTTTGCCTTTGTATATGGGAAATATAGCCCACTCTGCTACGATAGGAAGAATTATATGTAACTTCATGAGAACATGAAAAGGATTGTTTCAAAGACACTGAAAAGGGATCACTCCCTTCCTTTTAAGTTTTATGCATCCCTAGTCGTTCCGTCTCTGGGGAATCCTTTTCTATTACTAAGTCTCATGGGTACTGTCACAGTCAGCCACACGCCCCTGGGATGAATCTCCAAACCAGGCACAGTTTATGGGATTAAATGATTTATTCAAGCTACAGATCCAGGGGAAGTCCCAGAGATTCTTCTCCTTTATATAGGTTTAGGGTGGGGTCTTGCAACCCTTCCCCAGACTTAATGGCTTCCTGAGTCTCTGGAATTTCTTTCCTGCACTGCCCACATTTCCTGCACTGCCCACACAGGAAAGTATGTTTACTTCTAGCTTCTTTGAGCTTCTTCACATCCTGCCCCTTGCTGAGAGGCTGCCTTCCTGTAAACATCCTCAGAGACCCACTCAATATAATTAAAAAGATCAAGTTGACAACAAAACCTAACCATCACAGGCACCTTTGTCAGAAAGGCACAGCACTGAATTTCCTAGAATAATGATAGAGAGCTCAAGCTTGTCACCACCTAAACAGCACTGTGGGGTGAAGAGCTGTGGAGAGGTGCAGGAATAGGGAATGAATGACATGTACCCTGCCATGTGCACAGATACAGCCTTGCCATCGAGGCAAGGATTAGAATCTAGGGCAGAGGGCTCTCACATCAAAATATAAAGCCATTATTTGGAAAAGCAGGTCTATTTATGCATCCATTGAATAGTTTACCTTGCTATGATATCACCCAATGAGTCCTCTCATGAAATGTTTAACAAAGGACTCTCAGAGAGGAAATGGTTTATTGGAGTGTTTGCCAGCTTCCATGGAATGAAGACTCTCACCATGACTGATACCAAGCTGCCAGTATGAAGTCACTGAGAATAGGGAGAAACGATCACTACCTGCTTTCCTGTGCTGCCAGGAGCCACCTTGGTGGCTGTCCTTACTTACTCACGCACTTGGATGGCTTTACGAAGATTTCCTGATTCAAAGGTAGAGGAGAAGCTTAAGGAATTGGAAGCAGTGTCTTGCGAAGGCCTATAAAAAATACAGAGAGCGTGTGAACATGTCTGAATGCTATGCTTGAATACATTTTACATTTCTTTAAGATGTGATTTGTTTACCTCTTAGTCATCAGGAGCAGGACTAGGTTGCAAACATGAAACACTCCTACCTTCATGCTATTATGAGAAATCCCCTTGCCTCCCATTCTGTGGATGTCCGAGACCACCTACCAAGGCTCATCTAAACTGAAGGTGACTTTATTTATAATATCACTTGGCTGGATGAACCTCCGGATGTCCTCAAGTATCTTGATCCTAGAAAGGAAAATTGGAAACACTGTAAGCGTTGGCCCTACTCTTTGCTCTTCTCATCATATGGTCTACTGGGAAGGGTCTTAGGAGTCCTCAAAAAATACACAGAAAGAAGCTTAACAATGCTCCAGTTCTGGGTTCAAATTACAAACTACACTGCTCTCCTTCTTTCTCTTCTATTAAAATATAAAACTATACAGTGCCTTAGGGACAGAAAAAGCACAGATGATAGATTTAAGACATTTTTGACTTGAAGGATTTGATCACGGGAATTAGTGCTAGAGAGCCACAAGTTTTCTGCATGTATGAATAAGAGGTTCCTTCATATTGAGATAGTTTGGGGGAAGATATTAGAATGATAGCCTGGATCATTGGGGCTTAGAGCTCTAATGAAGGCTTTGTAATTTATATTCATTCTGGACATTTATACAGCTGTATTCTTTGGGTTCTGTCTGTTCCAAGCAGGCTTAGATCAGCCTTTTTATGAGGAAAAAATATTAGGAGTTTTAAATAAAATGGAAGGAGGAATCTGAAGAGTGCTTTCAATTCCCTCTTGTATTTCTAATCCCTTTCATATACATGGAGTGGAAGGATGATGTAGGTATGAAGTCTAGCATGAAAGGGAAGAGATCCTTGGCTAAGATGGGGCTAGACCACCAAGAACGATGCTGGAACATTCTCAGACAATGTTCCACAAATAAGGTCAGAGAAGTCAGCCAGGAACCCACTTCACAGCAGTTCTTGGGCCCTGCTATCAAAAGAACAAATTATTGATGACATCAATAAGCTAATGAAACATTCTGTTCTGCACTGATTTCATACGTGTGTGCTCATTTTCTCAAGGGAAATATCTTTTTCTTCCCTTTATTTGATTTCATTTTAATCTCACTATGCTGAGTCAAAAACAATGCCGTTTTTCCTGCATTCTGGGAATAATTTATCATTTAGGACTTCTTCCCTGCAGAATATGTGTTCTTCTTTTCCCATGTCCTCCTCCGTGAGACACCAAAAATCATTTTCCAAATGTTGGGGCTGTGGAATGAAGACATACCACCTTTTCTCTATTAGCGAGAAATCAATACCAATTTCAATAAATAAGGTAAGAGATTCCAAATAATCAGTTCCTGTTTTCTTCTCTGAAAACCTTACTTTGGGGAAAGATTCCAGCATTTTTAGACTCTAGTACATCTTCTTCTGTTGTCATGGTCTACAGTGGATATGAGGCAAGGGTTTGTATCAAAATCAACCAAGGAAGCACATGTTTGTGATAACCAATACCTGGTTCTTAATTATTCTAGTTTGGAAACAAGGTTACCTACTCTTTGGTAAGAGTTTCCTGAAGCACTTTATGAGGCTCTGAACCAATGCTTATTTTCTTACATATGACAGACCATGTGAAAAAAATTCAACCCACAAAGACATTAAAGAAGAAAAAAATATAAGTAAGTTCTAAGCCAGCAGCACCCTCACCTCTGGACTCCCCGTTTGCGATCCAGCATGGAGTGTGCAGTGAGTGGTGGACAGTGTCCCCAGAGATCAGGAAATGCCATCATGTTGAAGTCCACAACAGATCTGGTTCTTCTGGCTTTGGCCATATAAAGACAGGGATCATGGAAAGGGAGAGGTTTGTGATGTGTGTGTAGAAGCTTCTCTATTGTTTCATCAGTTTCTCTAGGCTTAGTGGCCTTAGAACCGGAGACATTGATCCTTGGGCAAGAAATGATTTCCATGTTCCAAGTGTCCTTTTCCAGGGAAGCCTGAATGTCAGAGTTAGCATTTCCAGAAGAATCTATCTCAAAACCATTTTGCTGTACACTTTGGCATGAGTTCATTACAGTTCTGTTTTTGGAAGGTAGCTGCATGGTTGGCCTCCCTGTCTTCACCATGTTTAGAATGGAAGTACGGACTATGTCTTCTTTGTCTTGCCTCTGGGAGCTTTGGTCTGAATTGAAGCAATGCTGCCATGAGGAGGCGGCACTTGGAATGTGGCAGTGATTGGATTGGGTATCTTCAAAATTGAAATCATCTTCAGATTTGGACTCAAGTTCCTTCAGGTTTAAAGTAGAAAAAAATATATAAGTCAGTGTTTCTTTCCAGCGCGAGAATACAATTTAATCCCAGCACTTGTTCTCTGGGATAAGAGCTAAGGGTAAACACTGTGAATTGGGGACGTTTTTCCGAAGTAAATCAAAGAAAAACTAACCTTTAAGAGTCAAATAAATGACAGAATCATGGAAAACCGTGATTGAAAGAGGACTTGGGTCTAGTACAACTCTGTATAGTAAGTACATAAATACCTTCTGCAAATCCACACTAAGTTCCAATCTGGTTGAACATTTTCATTTATGGGAACTTCACTGAGCTCACAGTAAAGCCTTTCATTGTGCCCCAGGCAGCGCCTTTGATTTGAGGACAATTCTTATTTTTTTAAATGCCTTCTTTACACTGAACTGAGGTTTCTGTCCCTGAAACTTTGACCATTGATCCTCTTCTGCCTTCTAGAGTGAAATAGGATATATCAACTCCTTTCTATATATGCCTTGCTACACACTTTGATGTGGCCATACTCATAATTCGTTAAGAGCCATAAGAAAATAATAGAGATCAAAAGGCAGGTCTGAAATCTTAATATCAGCAACACAGCAGCAGCAGCTAAATGCTGGATGACATCACCAGGTCTAAGGAACTCATTTTACCTCTACTGGTACAGAAAGTTGGAATCAGGATGGCTACCTTTAGTAATGCATCTTTCCACTTCAATAAAGTATAATTAAATCATTCAGAATTTCCCTTTGCTTTTTCAGGATCTTAGGGCACCATGATGCTTAGCATCCCATAGACGGTGATATGCAATTTCATGCTAATCTAATCCTACCTGTAGACAGACTATAAGACCCTCGTATGCATACTGGCTTTTCCATCCTTTCCACATTTTGCTTAGCTTTCTGCTTTTCTTGCAGAAGGATCCCAGAAGCAGATTAGGAATGATGAACAATAACTGTTTGGCCTCCCAGGTTCTATGAAGAACCCACCTTAAAGCTGTCAGAGAGCTCATGACACAACGCCTCGTATTGTACTAGCTCCTCCTCAGGTCGGTCAAGACCAGGTTTGGAACTCAACTTGTCAAGGTCAGTTTCCAAGTCATCATCCTATAATGGAAGTTAAAGGACAGGTTAGAATCATGAAATCCACCCTGCCTGGCATCAAGAAAAGATACATGTGTGCTTCTTAACAATCTTATGACATGTTTTTTGCCCTCAGGTTATAACACTAAGCCTAGCAACTGTATTTAATATATTACATTATACTTTTAAACTAAAAATGATAATATAAAGTTTTATCAGTATTTATGCCAGTATTTATCAACCCTCCTCAGAAATACATATAAGATAAACTCTAAACAATAAAGCCTGCAATTAAATATTCTTCATCTCATTCACAACAAGCATTCCAGACCTACCATGGAGGCTCCACATGGAACCCCACAGAGAGTTGTGGGATAAGCAAGAGACCTATAACCACAGCCAATCAGTCAACCTAGGATAAGCCAGTGAGACAGACACCAACGATTTTCAACACAACCTAAAGCAGAAGTACAGAGGCACCTAATACCTCAACAATAAATCAGCCTTAATACTCACCCACCATGACTCAGGGAACTGAGCGGAAGAGGGGGTGCAAAGAGTATAAGAGCCATGGTGGAGGAGAATGTCCAGAGACATGTTCCCCCTCAGTAACAACATACAAAGGGGATGGAACTGGGTTGACTACCAAGCTATCCATAACCCCCTACCACAGGGACTGATCCAGTTTGCCCATGGAGGAGGATATCCAGCTGATTGGGGACAGGGAGGAGGGAAATTAGGAAACAGGGGACACCAACACAGTATTTGCTAATTCAGTGTACCTAATTATGGATAATAAAGATATAATTTTTTAAAAATCATGGTCATTACCATCTGTATTTACCTATCTCCTCTGCAGTTTAGGCCCCTCACTCTTTGCACAAACAATGAATGAATATCTATTGTAAATACCCTTCTAGGGACAGTGACAATGAAACAGACAAACATCCACACTCCTGCAGAATCTACCCTCCAGGGAAAGAAATAAGATACAATAATAAGGTAAAGATGGGAGTAAAGTTATTTCTAGTAGTAATAAACATCTTGGAAATGGTGAATGTGGGGGATGTAATTATGACTGAGACTGGTCTCTGGGAGACCCTTTGGACTAAGAGACCCAAGAAGACCTCACCATGGAGGGAGGTTTGAATAAGTGAGGCCCAAAAGACAAGATCACCTAGTATGTAAAGGAGCAGTCAGAATTTGCTTTCACAAATAGATGGCTGAAACACAGAGCATAAGAAGGTTGTAGAAGGTGTAATTTGGGTAGAGGCAGCAGAAATACAGCATCCATTCTTATAGTTCCTGGGGAACAGTCCACTGTCCCACAGAACTTCCTCTCATTGTACAGTTAAAAGTTATCCAAGTACTATAAGCCTTCTCTCAACTGGGTTAAATTGCTCAAGTGTCTTTTTTATCTTCTAGATCATCATCCTTCAATAGTTCAAAGGTGATGAGATAACTCTCTACTGAACACTTCTTTGTTTTAAAGAGAAAATACACCCAGGACCCAATGGTCCAGACTCAATGCTTTTCTTTATTCTAGATCAAGTTTCCTTAATAAAGTAGGGGAGAAATATCAACCACTTGTTTTAGAAGCATATTTCATTAGCTAAGAAAAACCTGGCAGTCCTGAAAGCCTAAATCAAATAAATGTGGAAAATAAATGTTCATATTTCCAAAAGAGGGGGGGAAAGAAATTAAAATATTCCATCCATTTTATATAATTTTCTTCCAAACTTCAAATTAAAAGAAAAGTAAATCTCATGAGTTTATTTGAATGATCTTTTCAGGCTTAGTGCACCATAGCCACTACTCTTGTCTTTCCAGTCCTGTTCCCTCCAGCCATGGCCCAGGGCTGTCCCAGTGAGAATGAAAATGGCCAGGCCCTGGGAAGAAGGTCTCTACCAGCAATAAGCCTATGACGTAAATTGTGTGAATGGAGTGAGAAACACCATGTCGTCCATGAACTGTAGCCTAGTTTATTCCATGTTTGACCAGGTGAGACACCTAGCCTTAAATCAGGGATTAGCAAACTATGACCCATTGCTTTTTTTTTTAACTTAGGTTTTATTTGAAAATAGGCACAGCATTCATTTATGTATTTTCCATGGCTGATTTCTTATTATGACATCAAAGTGCAGTAACTGTGGCACAGAAAGTTTCTGCTCTTCAAAAATTTTAAAACCTGGTTTCCATATATCGAGGCACCAAATGCATTCTCATTGCCTCTTATAGCTCTGGTTTATTTGTGATAAGTTGTACTATTTCACTTAGTTCAAACTATTTTTATTATTGTTTTCCATTTTGACAATTTAATTCATGTATTTCCTATAAGGACTCTTTATCCTCATTTAGGGATGAACCTAGTAGTGTGTCCTCATAGCAATGAGGATACCCATAGCTCTTTAATCTAGAGAATGTTTTCTGGTCCCTGTTCTTTAGTTTGAATCTCTTGGATACAGTCTCTCCTCCCTTAGACTTGCTTGCTCAGATCAGATCAGAAGGTGCTGATTTCATCTATAATAAGGACAAGCCCTAAATTGATTACATTTCTTATTTACTTCTATATCATACTATTATCCCCAAGAACTGCACAGTACATAATAATCATGCTCAAGAAATAAAGAAAAACAATTAAAAGAAGAAAGGAGAAAAGGAAGAGAGAGCCAGAGTATACTCTGTATAACCCCTTTTCTGCAGCTTATTCAAATCCAATGTCTCTTCATGAAGAAAACACAAAGATGATATCTGTTCTTCTATTTGTTGTGTTTCTCTTTTTCCTATTTTGACCTTGACAGTTTCCAATCAGATCAGAACACCCTACTTTCAGCTCCCCAGACCCTTTTACAGGTGAAATTTCCTTTTAATCATATTTATTGATATGTGGGTCCCATTTATTAACTGAGATTTCAAGTGGGCATACCACAGGCTGAAGTCCTGGCTGGGTCAGATCTGTGAGGAGAAAAGAAACAGACCTAGCTCCTTGTTCATAGCTCAGGCAACAGATGCTGGCAGGTCACCAAGAAACAGACAGCTGCTGGAAAGTCAGTTCTCCTACAATTTCTGAGTGAAGCCTGATTTTGATATGAACTCCTCATTTTACAACTCAGGCTCACACCCACTTCTCATCATCTACTAGGCTATATGCTTTGATGCAAACTTTCCAACGCCTAGCCAATTGATCTTGTGATTCTTTCCCATCTGGGTTTATATATTTATTTAGTTTCCACTCTATCCTACCCCACCATCCTTTACAGAGTAGGGACTGATGAGAATATCAGAAACCCCTCCCTCCAGAGCTAGCTGTGTGAAGTCAGGCACTGTCATTATGCTGTGTCCCTCTGCATCAGATATGAGAGGTGGCTGACAGTGCATCAGACACTCGGTTATCAAAGAGCAAGCAAAAGGGGAGTAGAAGGTG
>PVHP010037916.1:0-17113 GCA_004024765.1 Zapus hudsonius | reverse complement strand
TTTTTTTTTTTTTTTTTTGCTGTTTGTAGAGAATTCTTTCCATCTGTAGAGGCTTTCTAGCCACTGATCCTCACTGTCCACTCTTAATGTGCTTTTTCCCTTCTGTGTGTGATGATGAAACGGGGAAGAATGAGCTAAGAAGAACAGTTAGTTCTATTGATGGTGACAATTAGTATTCCTTGACTCTGTGTCACATCTCATTGATGAAAATACCTCATAGATCTATCTCTGGAAAATTTCCCGTGAGTGTCCCCTCCTCCCACATGTAGCCTAGAATGCGGTCACTTAGCCCTAACCAGGTTGCTGTTTATCCACACACTCACTGAGGCTTTTCTGCTATTGGATCAGGTTTTAAATTTTAACACTTTGCCTAGCTTTGACATGCAGGGGACCTCGGCACTTCCTAGTGACATAGTGTCACAGTGCTTTCTGTGGTTCTGAACACTGCTTTTAGCTGTGAATGTTCCTTTGACTGTAACATCCATGGCAGTGTGGTGTGGGGAGCAGAACTGGGGTGGGGAGAGAGACATTTTACAGGTAATAGACATCACTTGTATTTCACTGGGAAAAGTCCACAGCATGTTAGACTGAAGGGAGAATTTAGTGCATATGTTCGGAATTTATAACAACCTAATTTGCTCCCCAAAGACAGTTCTGCAAGAAGGAAAGTCGGTTTGGTCAGAAGGAACCAATTGTAAAGAGTTAGAGCTCTTAGCTCAAGTGAAATTGTTTGGGAGGAAGCCTCCAGTGGAAACCAGTAAACATTTGCTTTGCAAAAAACTCTCCAGCTAGGGGCTTGCTGGGAGCTGACATGGGGCAAGCATGCTTAGGGACATACTTTCCCACATACCTGAAAGATGAGGGTGCCTGTTCTGAGCCAAGAAAGGGTTAATTTAATTGAGATGTTCTAGCATTTGTGGAGAAGCTGAAAGGGAAAATCACACACAGGAGCTCACAAGCCTTCATGAAAGTTTAATTTGATTCTGTGAAAGGGGAACAACTTGTATCCGGGCTTGCTGTGTTTAATATTAAAGCAAGGATGAGCTCCTAAGACATCCTTACCCAGGATTATCCTAAAATGGAACTGGGTAAAACCATAATCCCACATATAGTGTGTGTGTGTGTGTGTGTGTGTGTGTGTGTGTTGCTTAAGCACATGTGAGGGAGATGGGAGGTGCATTGTCTAGGGTGAGAATCAAACCCAGGGTCTGGGGTGGAGGCAACTCACTTGATTTCTTTAATAAACTTTAAAATGTCTCACCAAATCTTCAAATGTGTTATGTACTCCAAAATCCACATTTCAAAACAAATTCTGTAATTATCCTATGTAAATCATGTTATTCTGCTTTGTGGGGGTGTGGGAGTTTGAATGGATGTGATTCAGAAGCTTATTAAAAGCTTCTCTCCAGCTGCCTGGCTGGAGGAGGTCACGTTGGGGGGAGCCTAGGATCCAGCTCTAAGGTGTTTCTGAGGATGGATCTGGATCTAGAATTCCAGCTATAGGTATGAAAAGAGCAGTTTAAACACTGCCTGAAGTTCCTGCAGTTTGGCTGCTGAATATGCTTGGTTTCAGAGTTGCTACAGGTGGATTTTTTCTCTTTGCATGGGTCTGTAAGCTTCAAATATATCCCTTCTTCCTCCCATAAACTATGCATGATTTGGAGGTTCATTCTGGCAGCTTGAGCTGACTACAACAGGGGGGTTTCTCCTTTTTAAAATTTAATTTAATTATTTTTTTTTTTGCTTTTCTCCTTTTATAGTAAAAATAAACACTAAAACCAGGTCACGACTTTTGAAAATCTGTTTTGGCATTTTTCTCTCTCTTATAGTTCAGGTGTAAAATGTCCTCTAGAGGCTCATGTAGTAGAACACCTGGTTCCCAGATGGTAGGACTATTTGAAGAAGTTGTGAAACTTTTGGAAGACAGGGACTAGCTGATCAACTAAGGCATTGAATGTACTGCCTGATTCTTGCACCAAGCTTGCTGCTGCCTGGTCTGGCTGCCATATGAAGTAAGTTACCACATTCTCTGACCACCACTGGCCTCTGTAGAGTATTCAGTATGTTCCTAGGCTAGAGAGATGATTCAGGGATTAGGTGTACTTCTTGAGCCAACAAAAGGGCCTAAGGAGGCTTGAGACTGCTCAAGTTCACATATCCAGATTTCAAATTAACAGTTGGTAATGACCACACACACCCATAACCTTAGCCCTACAAAGTGGAGCAGAAGCCAGGGACTGGCCCGATCTCATGATAAACAGAAAGCTTGGGTTTCAGAAACAGACTCTAGCTCAAAATGAGAATGTGTGGAAGAGTGTTAGAACAGGACTGGATGTTCTGCTCTGGCCACCTCAGGGGAGTGCTCCCCCTGTCCTGTCCACTGCAGGGAAGTGCATGGGGTGCTGCAAGGGTAGTACATACACATGCATACCATACACACATTGTGATGGTTAAGTTTTGTTGTCAACTTGACCTATTAGCAATCCACAGTAATCTTGAGTGTTGTGTAGCAGATTTCCTCCTAATTGAAGAAAGAAAGGAGGATCATGGGATTCAGAGAGTCATGTTAGCTAGAAACAAACATCCCTTTCTGGGAGATCAATGCAGGAAGAAAATTCCAGAGACGCAGGATATCAACAAGACTGGGAAAGGGTTGCAATACCCTGTGCTAAGGCTATATGAAGGGGAAGGAAACTTCTCCTCCTGCTTGTTTGCTGATGTGTGTGTGTGTGTGTGTGTGTGTGTGTGTGTGTGTTGGTGGTGATGGCTCTTTCTCTGCTTGGACCTGTAAAAGAAAAAATAAAAATAAATACACCTATCCTGCCCTAAATTGCTTCAATCAGGTATTTGGTCACAGTGATGACAGAACTCACTGATACACCATCTCTTTCAAACAAGAGAAACTCTCAGAAGAGAAAAGGCTTGCATTGCTTAGAGGCTCTGTTTCAAGCAGAGTCCACATAACCACAGCAATAATAAAGAGTAATTAATGATAATTATGATGATGATTATAACCATGACAACTTCCAGTTAATGAGTCTGGAGGCCAGGTACTAACCCACCTTTGTGGTAGGTTCTATGGGACATGGTCCTTGGATGGGAAACCTGCTTTCTGAAGCCACCATACCCCAAGCACACTACTCAGGTGGATAAATGGGTCACTCTCCCCAGCCAGATGTGTAGTTCCAAAGTCAATGCATGCTGAGTCTCCTTGTAATCAAATGCTTACGAATTGACTGGACAGAATGATTACATTGTAGGGCAGGAACAGTGTTATAAGTGTAAACAACAAGGAGGGATGCTTTGGAAAGAACTCACAGAGCACTCATCTGGGTATGGAGGCACATGTTTCTAATCCCAGAATTTGGGAGGTTGTGGTTCATGGATTCTTTCGGGGGGGTCATTGTACACTATCACCCTGGTTCATCCACATGGCTGGATGGACAGAGCCCTGGGACAGTGGTGAGCCGATGGGCATAGCCACCCAGGAGACACTTGCAATGAAGAGCTCATTTATTATGCACAAAAGGTTATTTATATAGAGGAAAAACCAGAGGCAGGGGCATAAGCAGCAAGGGGATTGGCAGGGGCAGGGCAGTCTGTGGACATTTCATGAAGGGATTGGCAGGGGCCAGTAACCTGTGAATGCCTAGTTTGCATAGATAAGTTGATGGGGTTTCTCAGCCCGAAGTGGCGGGAAGTACATGCCTTTAGGCACATACTGGATGGCCGTGGCTGCAGAGGAACTGTGGCCTTTAAACTTTTACTGCCCAGACTTGTTATTACAGCTGGGGTATGTGAGCTTTAGTAAACTCAGGCCTGGAAGTGTCTGGGCTTATCAGAGTTTGTTGAGGCCTGCCAGAGGCTGGAGTTTTTAGGATAAAAGAGAGGAGACAAGGCCAAACTCCTACTGGTCTCAATCTCAAATAATAAGGATGAGATTATCAGGGTTTCAGGCCAGCTTCAACTTTCCTTTAACCATATATCCTCCATGCCTCTTAACAGGGTCCCACAGGAGGTAGAGGCAAAAACAAACAAACAAACAAACAAACAAACAAACAAAAATAGGAGTCCCAGGTCAGCTTAAGCTAACATGAGACCTTGTCTCAAAAACAAATGAAAATAAAACAGAATTTATTAAGTACCTCCTATGAACCAGTCTCTCTCTCTCTTTTTCTCTCTCTCCTTTTTTCCCTTACATCAACCACTTACAAAAGTTTTGTATAATTATCTTTACTAGAATGATAATCAAATTAGTACTCAGAGAGTATATTAGTAACTTCCTGGTTTTTGTGAACTAACACCTGCTCAGAAGCAACCTGAGGAAGAAAGGGTTTATTTTCAGCTTACAGTTTTGAGGAGAACATGCTTGGTGGGGAAGGCATGGTGGCAGGAGTAGGAAGCCTGTTTGTCACATTGTGTCAGCAATCAGGAAGCAGAAGGAGAATGGGAAGTGGTTGATAAAAATCTCAATATCCACCCCAGTAACCTACTTTTACCAGCAGACTCCACCTCCTGAATACTCCACAACTATCACAAGCAATGTCACCCGCGAGGTACAAAGTGTTTAAACACAAGAGCCTATGGGAAGCACATTTTACATTCTATCCATAACAGAAAGCTGATGTAACTTTGTCAAATTTACCCTTGGAACCTTAGTGGAATCATGACTCTAACTCTGTCAGGCTCGGGAACACATGTTCTCCTCCCAGCAGTGGCCAGCCCCTCCCTGCATGACATTACCTTAAGCATGTAGACAGGCCTAAAAAAGACATGATATTCAGTCTTTGAGGAGTGCCAAGTTCCAGAAGGCAGGCCTATGAATTTGTAGACCATGATTGTGAAGTAGCTAGCTGTATGCTATGATAGAAATGTCTTTAAAAGGAATGTAAATGTGGAGCCAGCAACACCACTTTGGGGAGAGGAGCTGAGATGAGCTTCTAGAATTGTGGAGTCCTGAGTTTAATATAGAGACAGCAGCTGCCAGGCCTATGTGCCTATGTGCCTATGTGTCACCCATTTCGTCAGAGCCTTTGCCTGACAAAGCTGTCCTCGGTGCTTTGGAAGGAAGGAGGCAGGTAGGAGGTGAGTCCTCCCCACGAGCCCCATGAGTCTGCATGACATGACTCTCCCAAGCGTCGTCAAATTTCATTTTAATTTTCTGCCAGGTAAATAGGGTTCTGTCAAAAGGCTGGAAATTGCTGAGCTTGTCTTGTTCAGCCTCCTAACAGCATGAGTGAAGGAGGGCAGGAGGGGGTGGGCGGGGACTCCTGGGACCTTCAGCCTCTTTTGAAGTGAGAAGTGCTAAGCCTGCCATATTTAATGGCCAGCCTGGGAGCGCTGTTGAAAGCAGGGAAGCCGTATGTCTCCTTGACTCTGACTGCCCTGTAACACTGCCTGGGGCCGTGCTAAGTGGCGGCTCCATCCTGGCTCAGCCCTGGGCCAAGAGACCAACAAAGATTTCCTGGCAGCCTCTTGCCTTCCAGGCTTGCCTGTAGAGTTCTCTCTTTAACACTCTTACTTTTAAGGAAATTGGTGTTTCTTCATAAGAAGTCTCTGAGGTTCCTTAGGGGCAGGGTGTACACAAAGCCTCTGAAACTTGTTCAAGTCAGTGCTGGGAAGGCAGGTGGAAGGGACAGTCTGTAATGGAACCAAATGGAAGCATCATTAAAACCTGCCAGCCTAGACCGCTCTTTGGTTGTCGAATGCCTTTGAAGGGCCCAAAGCTCAATGACTGCTTAAGATGGTTAATTGGACGTTACCCTCTTACATGGCATTCCTAGGGTTAAAAGCTCTCTCAGCTTCCTAGAATTGTGGCATGCATCCACACCTGTTTGATCCTTTGGAGTTTAGCATTAGGTCTTCTGGGACCTTTTCCTCCTGCTTTTACCCTCTCTCTGGGACCTGGCAACAGCTGGGTCTGAATCTGCCTATGACACCTTTTTCTTCTCCATCTAGTGACACTTGGTCAAAGTCTTATCCCATCAGTTACAAAAATATAAAAAAATAAAGGCTGCAGAATCAACACTTTTAAGAAAGCCTTCTTGTTGCCTTTTCAGGATGTCTAATTAATGATGTGAGTGGGCAATTTGCTGATGTCCTCACTGATTAATGTATCAAATGCTAAAGCCTTTCTCGTTTACCTCTCAGTCCAATTAATTAAGTTTTGGATATGACAGGCAATGGTGGTGTCTCTGGGAAGCCCTCGCCTCTCTGCGTCACTCCACTCCCACTTGTTCCCTGTCTATTTCTCCAAGTGAATTACCCTCCTGGGCTGGTTCCTGAGCCCCATCTCATCCCACCGTCTCTGGCATGAGTGACCCATGGCAGTCTGGGGCTTTGAACAAAGCCACAAACTCATTAACTGTCCCAGCCACTGATGGATTGTTTCTGCTCCCAGCCCACCATTTGATTAGAACCAATTTCATCCTTTCCAGAAGATCCACTTACCTTGTTCTCTAATGAATAATGAGCCACAGTTCACATGAGCCTGTTGTGTTATCGTGTGCCAAGCGGCTTTCACACCTGTTGGGGTGCAGGGTTAACAACAGGATTTACTATTATCTTCATGTCCTAGTAAACCGGTTCTTAGATGCATGACTATACATGGTCCAAGTTAACCATGGCATGCATATGATTGCCACAGTTAATGCATAATATACATGGTGGCTTGAATGTGAATGTCCTCATGTATTTTGAATACTTTGTTCCCAACTTGTGGCAGTTTGAGAGGTGGAGCCCTGCTGGAGGAGGTATGTCACTGGAGACAGATCTAGAGGTTTATTAGCCAGGCTTGCCAGTGCTAGCTGGCTTACTCTTACTGCTGTCTTTAGTCATTATGGAAACTCCTGAGGCTCAGGCTCTGCTCTGCCATGCTTTTTCCACCATGAAGAAGCTTCCTCTTGACACCACCAGCTAAAATAAACCCTTTCCTTCCACCAACAGCTTCCAGTCAGGTGTTTGGTCCCAGCAATAAGAAAACTGTACTAACATACCAACCTACAACTCAATGGTATTCAACTTGAAACATTTATTCAGCTCACTTTTGTGTGCTTTAAGTGTAAACCAGCTGAATTTATAGCATTTGGTTCTGCTCTAGAAGCCTTTCATTCTCCTTCTGGGACTGAGGCCACTCTGATATGTTTTCCTGACGATGGTGGAAACACAGGAGCCTAGTCTTGAAGCCACCACACATTTGTTTACATTGCATCCTATTGGTGAAATGCGATCATGTAGCTAAAGGAAGTGAATGAAATCTGTTTTGCTCCATTTTGTAGGAGCGGCTGTCAACCACATGTCAGGTACTGACCAAGGAAGGATCAAGAATACTTATCAACAGTGCACCACGCTACCTTTACATGGGAGGAGAACAAGAAAATGTCTAAAATTTTTCCTGAGCACTTTACCCTTTCATCCTATGAATATTTGGGCATGGCAGGCATGACAGGCACTATAAGTGTTATGAAATGTTCCTCCCTCACCAAATTTATATGTGACAAACTTAATACAGAATGTACCAGTGTTGGGAGGTGGAGCTTTTTGGAGTTCCCCTTTCATGAAGATAGTAAAGCATGTTGTGGTTTGTGATGCTTCACATAGATGTATGTGTTAGAACACTTGGTCGCTAGCTGGTGGCCCTGTTTGGGAAGGTTGTTGAATCTTTAGGAGCTGGAGACTTGCTGAAAGAAGTGGGTCATTGGGGACACCTTTGAGGTTTTATAGCTTGGCACCATTTCCTGCTTGTACTCTGATTCCTGACCCTGGCTAAAAAGAGGCAAGCCAGTCTTCCATGTTTTCCCCATAATGAAACCCTCCTTTCAAACTGTGAGCCCAAACCTACCTCTTTCCTTTCATAGGTTGTTTATGGTACTTGCTCACAGTACTGCAGCATGCTTTTTTTTTTATAAAGGTCTGGACAGTTTTATTCTTTGCTCCACTTTCTGCTTTATCTCAGTGCAGGCACAGATTTATACCCCTCCCAAGGAAGCCACACTTAAGGATGTAGAGACGAGCCCTCACCAGGTGTCAGCACCTTAGTTTGTATTTCTAGCCTCCAGAATGGTAACACATACATTTCTGTTCTCTATACATTGCTCAGTCTGCAATATTCTTTTCCAATAGCACACAACACACACAAAAAAAAAAACCTGAGACAGTAAATAAGAAAAAAAAAATCCTAACACAGCTTAATTTCTAATGAAGAAAGGCAGAAAATAGCTAGGGACATAGATAATGTACATCACAGGTACAATCTTCAATGGAAGGGCCAGATAGCAAATACTGAGATGCAAGGATCCACAAGTCTTTACTGCTATGATTCATCTCATGGTATAGCAGGAAAGCAGCTACAGATTGTACAGGCATGGCTGAGTTATAATAAAACTTTATTTACAAAAAGAGGCCGTACAGGATTTGTCTATGGGCTTAGGTGTGGCCAGGTCCTTATGCACATATTTTAAAACAATGGTGGAAAGGAGTGAATAGGAGTGGAGACTTTAGGATGTGGGATCCAAGTGGATCTCCCTGGAGTCATGCTTTAGGCTGAGGATAAATAACAAGAGAGTCATTCATGTGAACTGTGTGTGAGAAGGTCCAGGCCACAGGAAGAACTAGCATGAAGGCCTGCCTTGAGAAGAACCTGGGATTTGAAAGCAATTAGAAGAAGCCAGTGTGGTTGAGCTGTGGAAGAGAGAATGAGAGGAAATGATATCCAGGTTCATAAATTCAGAGTTTATATCAAGTGTAATATGGAGTGTAAAAGAAAAAAATTAATACCAAGTGCTTATGAAAAATGACAAGACAAATTTCATCTGAGCTTCTGCAGCAGGGGAAAGAGGGCCTGGGACTCAGCATGCACACTCTGTAGTATAGAGTTGAGTTCAATTCCAAATACAGATGAGTGCTTGGACTTTAGAGCCAAGGAGCAGGGTGGGTGTATGTGATGGTACCACCCAGGGGTCCCCCATAAAGGAATGTGTTCTGAATATTTGATCCCCAGCTGATGACAGTTTGGGTATTGGAACCTTGTTGGAGGTGTGTTGTGGGTGGGCTTATGGGAGTTATAGCCAGCTTCCCCTTGAAGGGAAGATACAGCTCTATCTGAGCCTGGGAAAATGTTTTACACAGGCTCTTACACAGGATAACACCTCAAAAGCACCTGGGAGGATGTTTTACATATCTGAAGGATCCTATCTCTGATAAGCCCCTTTTGAAAAGAGCTTTGCAGAGAACCCAATCAACATTTATATGGTCACCTATTGTCTCTTGATAGACAGACCCCTAAGGAGGCCTAGGCCCAGGCAAACTTTACCTACAGTCTTTAAAAGAGCCTGCAGAGAGCATTTATAGGGACATGACTTCAGACCCAATATGTCTGTCCACTCTCTGCTCCTTGCTGAATAAAGGAATTCTTGTTTGAGTGTGATCGTCCGGTATGGCTTCTACCTCAATTTCCTTGTACCCCTTGCCAGTGTTTGCCAATATTGTCCACCTGATGTTGGCCTGGAGATGATGTCTACCCCTCTGTTCATGCCATAGTTTTCTCTGCCATTGTGGAGCTTCCCCTTGAGTCTATAAGCCAAAGTAAACCCATTCCTCCAAAAGCCGGCTTTGGTTGGGTTCTTTGTCTCAGCAATGAGAAAGATGACTACAACAGTGTAGTAGTTTGAATGGATGTCTGTTGTAGTCAGCCACACACCACTGGGATGAATCTTCAAACCAGGCACAATTTGGGAGAGGAAAGTATTTATTGAAACTACAGATTGAGGGGAAGTTCTGTAGCAGCAAAAAAGGCTGGCCCTCTTTCACAGGTCTGAGCAGAGAGAAAAACCCATCACTCACACAACACACACTAGCAAACAGGCAGGAGGGGCAAGGAGAGAATTTCTTCCCCTTTATACAGCCTTAGGGTGGGGGGGGTCTTACAACCCTTTCCCAGACTTAATGGCTTCCTGAGTCTCTGGAATTCCTTCCTGCATTGTCCACACAGGAAAGCATGTTTATTTCCAGATTCTTTGAGCTTGTTTACATCCTTCCCCTTGTTGAGAGGCTGCCATCCTCAGAGACCCACCCAAGATAATAAAAAGATAAGTTGACAACAAAACCTAACCATCACAATGTCCCCTAATACATTCAATTTTATTAAAAGTTTTTCTCCAGTTGCCTGGCTAGAGGAGGTGTCACTGTGTGGAGATCTTATGGTCCATTCCTAAGGTGTCCCTGGGTAAGGATCTGGAATTCTAGCCTAAGGTATGGAGAGAGCAGTCTGAGTGCTGCCTGAGGTCATTGCTGTTTGGCTGAGGGAGTATGCTTGCTTTTAGTGGTCGTTTTTCTCTCTGTTTGGATCTGTAAGCCTCAGATTAATTCCTTGTTTTCCTCCTCACATTAACTGTTCCTGGTTTGGAAGGTCATCCCAGTATCCTAAGCTGTGTACAACAGAGGACCAATGGGTAGAAAATCACCAAAAAGAACTTGATTTGAAACCAAAGATAGAGGTATTCTTGCTCAAGTGTCTGGCGGTATTTTTGCTAAAGGCAGGTCAAGTACTTAGGTAACAATGCATGAGAAGAACTTTGTCACATAGCAAGAGTTTGGGATTTTCATTGGCTAAAACTGGGCTTGTAAGGCCAAGGTCATCAGAGCAGCAGGCCAAAGTCATGACATAGTCAAAAAGACAGTAGAGGAGCCTGACTAAGATTTAATGAAGGAGAAAGCATCTGTTAGATATCTCCACAGGGTTGTGAGCACAATATGATTCAACTTTCATTTCATCAGAATCCAAGCTGTTTCCAGGCAGATTGTAAGAACATAAGAGCAGAAATAAGCAGGCAGGATAGAAGATGACTTACTAGCCTGTTAGCAATTGGGAATTAGACAAGAAGTGCACTTGTGAAAATAAACTAAGGTGCCTGAAGTGGAAGATGCTTAGAAGCTGAAAGAACCTTCTACTGGGTTGAATATAGAGGTGAAGAAAGTACAAATCCAGGATCACCTTCAGAATTTGAACTGAGAGCATGATGGGAAAGCTGTGATCTTGCTGACGTGGGGAGATTAGGCAGGGCAGCTCTGGGATCTATCATTGCCAGCTCTGGGTCTGTATGGTGGCCTATAAATGGTTAATCTGTTTGTCACTGTCATCACCTGAGAAGACCAATCTGGAGCTAAGAAACTTAATTATTTTAGCTAAGACAAATTTTGAGATGAGTATTAGACATCAATGTCGAGATGCAAAGTGGATATGAATTTGTGAGTCTAGAGCTATGTAGAGATGTTTTTAGAAATACAAATTTCAGAAATCTCTATGTTAACAACATTGGAATTGTTAAGATCGCTTTGAATAAAAGTGCCAGTCAATCAACCCACTCACAAAAATGAGATAGGGGACTGATCAGAGAGCTGTCCAAAGAAGAAATACAAGTGGCCAATGAACATCTTAAAAGATGTTCAGCATATTTTGTCATCAGGGAAATGCAAATTAAAACTACTTTGAGATTCCATCTCACTGTGGTCAGAATGGCTATCATCCAAAAATCAAATGACAACACATGCTGGTGGGGGTGTGAGGAAAGAGGAGACTTCATCCACTGTTTGTGGTATTACAAACTCACACAGCCACTATGGAAATCAGTATGGAGGCTCCTCAAAAATCTGAAAACAGATCTGATCCAGCTATATCACTCCTGGGCATACGCCCTAAAGAATCTAATCTTTACAACAGAGATACTTGCTCAGCCCTGTTGGTGGCTGTTCTACTCACAATAAATAAAAGATAGAATCAGCCCAGATGCCCATTCATTGATGAATGGATAATAAAGCTATATAGTAAATATATGTAATGGAATTCTATTCACTGACAAGGAATAATGAAATGTGAATTTTTCAGGAAAATGGGTAGACCTCATAAACAAAGTGAGGTGACACAGGGCAGGAAAGACAAATATCACATGTTCTCTCTGAATGGATCCTAACATGGAATAGTTTGACTTATGAGCTGTAGTAAGCATCAGTAGTGTTGGCAAGGAAGCTAGAATGAGGCTTCGGAGAGAGGAAGCAGTGAGAGATGAGAGGAGGGGATACTTGACAGGCAAATGGAGGAACAGGTTACAGGGGTTCGAGGATCTGGGGGAGGTTACTGGTGTAAGGGACAGAGGAGAAGGAGGAAATGCACTAAACCAAAGAAGGCATGAATCAGTGCCACAGAAACGTTCATCTTAGTTAGCTAATTAAAAGATATAACTCTTTTAATATGAGGGAGTTGGGAAATATTTTGGGCAGAACCCTGTTCGGGTGGAGAAAGCTTTACCCTAAACCACAAGCTGTTTTTGTTAAATCCCAGGGTTGGAATTGGGTTACCCTCCACAGTGAGTTATTGGTCAGGGAGACCCAGGAGGCCCCTAAAGCTATGCAGACCATTGTCAAATCACTTGGTTACTCACCAGATCTAAGTGGTTAGACCTTATTGTTGAAGACACCACAGGCTACAGTCCCAGGACATTGAGAGATCATGCTGGAACTGAGACAGGGAAGGAATGGATGCTCGCCAAAGTTTGAACTCTAGGGCATCCCAACTTTAAAAAGCTGGGAAGAAAAGGAGATACAAGCAAAGAAGGCCAGAAAACAGTGACTAGAGCTACACAGCAAAGAAGGAAAGTCACGAGAACCAGGTGCCAGGAAAGCTGAAGGAACGGTGCACTGTGCTTCCTCCTGCTGGGAATCAAAAAGATCCAGTCAGAATTCATTCAGACTGAAAGGTGGAGAGTCCCTGTTAAAGAACCTTCTCTAAAACTCATCAAAACTCATCAAAGTGCTGAAAATTTAAGGGGCTGTTGAGAGCTCAATGCTAAATGATACATCTCTATCCTGCTCTCCAAGGTTCAGGGAACATTGCAAAAGAAGAGCCAAAATAATATAAGAGCCACAGGGTAGGAAGGTGTACTTTGGGGTTTTGTTTTCTGGATACAACCTTCCTGGTGCATTCATGGCCTTAAAAATGGCTGCCATTACCCCCAGAAGACCTGAAGAGTAATGAGTTCATCAACATTTTGTCATAAAGGATAGAGGAGAACAAAGAGAATGAGACATCAACACAGAGGAAGGACTCCTTGGAAGAGGAGGGTGCTCAGTTTAAGTGGTTAAGAGCAAACACATCTACATTTATCACAGGCATAAGAAGCCATGTGATTGGAAGGGTGATACAGTAAGTAGGAATTTTCATATGCTCACTCTTGCCCTGTCTGTGGAAAACAGCTCAGAGGGCATGCTGGGAGCCAGCGAGAGAGCATCTCATGGCCCAGTGAATGGCAGTGGTGACTGGAGAAGACAAGTGGGCCAGTGTGAGAAATGCTTAAAAATAAAAATGCCAGGATAAGGGCTGAGGATGGGGAGAGGTGCTGTCTAATGCTATTTCAGTTGTATAACCAAACAGCACAGACTGGGTAAATTATAGTGAAGGGAAGATTTTCTAGCTCACAGTTCTGGAGGCTGAGAAGTGGTGAGGGCCTTCCTGCTGGGACACACCATGCAGAGGACATCGCAAGGTGAGACAGAGAGAGCTAGCCAGAGAAAACACACATGGAAAACAAAGCCATACTTGTAATGATCCATGAGCCCACCCACCAATGATTGGATCACGTCATTCATGAAGGTGCTATAACCTAACCACTTCCCTCTTTATCACAAAGACCATTATCAGATAACCTTGAGGATTCAGTTTCCATCACATAAAATTTGCTAAAAGACCTTGTGGTGGTTTGATTCAGTGTCCCCCATAAACTTAATGTGTTCTGAATGCTTGATTCCCAGCTGATGGCAGTTTTGGAATTGGAACCTTGTTGGAGCTGTGTGTGAGGGTGGGCTTATGGGGGTTATAAGCCAGCTTCCCCTTGTCAGTTTTTACCACACCTTCCTGACACTGTTTGCAGTGCTGTGGTGGAGGTATTGTCCACCCTCTGCTCATGTGGTAGTTTTCCCTGCCATCATAGAGCTTCCCCTCGAGTCTTTAAGCCAAAATAAACCCATTCCTCCACAAGCAGCTTTTTGTCAGGTTCTTTGTTGCAGCAATGAGATAGTAGACTACAATAGCCCTCCAACCCCCAAGCCATGGTAGGCACCAAGAAAAACACAGTCATCCATAAAACACGGGCATCTTTGCCAGTCCTGCCTCCCTCACAGACTCACTGCCAAGCTCCAGTAAGAAACCGTGTGTGTTGTTGCCTTGAAAACCGTGTGGTGCTGTAGATGTATAAATTATTATTATTTTTCCACTTGCTGTCATTAAAGACTCTATGGTGCTCTGCAACCAAATCTTCTAAGGAAGTCCAAATTCTTACTGAGGAGTAAAAAAACAAGTTCATCTCATTTTGGCAATAATCAGAAAAATAAGACATAATAACATCCTTTGGATAGAAAAAGAATCTATGGTCCAAGCTACAACCCACTCAGAACCTTCCAGTTCCAAGTTTTCAACTCAGCTGAAATAGTTCACAGCTCTGATTCTTTTTTAGTCGGAAAATAAAAATACAGAGAATGGGGGGATCTTCCCTGATAATTGGACTTTCTGGACTTTTTTGTTCCCACAAAACAATATTTTGAATAATACTGAAGTAACTCAGTATAAATCCAAAAGCCAGAGCTGGCATTATGATTGGGACATTCTGGAACACACACACACACACACACACACACACACATCATACATAGGCTTTCAGGAAACAGGTTCTTCTTTTTGTAACCATGGAAGATAATGAAATTCGCATGGTTAATTTCAATAGTGTTCCCTTGGTTTGCATAAATTCTGGTAGCTCCACAGGACCTAGAGTCATCACGAGGCTAGTCAGATGTTTGATTTCATGGAATATTACCTGAGATTCTTGTGTGCTTGAGTTTCTGAGAATAAAACCCATTGTACACAGCATCAACTAATGGACCATCAGGATATGACCACCCTTTTTTCCTAAGTAAGCTCTGACAGTATTCTCTTGACCCAAAAGAATACTCCTTACCATAAACAGAATTCTCCTCACTGAAAGTTAGCATCTGGCTAAACTGATCTCAGTCTTCCAGATTCAGCAGAGGTGTTTTCCCCCTTCCAGGAGCCCTTCCTTGGCATTTCATCTGCATTCTCGTAACCTGGGTTTTCTCTGTCAGAACATGGACTTGGGATTTATAGAAACACAAGATTTAGCATGAAATATCTCATTTTCCACCTTCACTATATCCATGATCTTGGGTCATTTGCTGTGTTTGACTCCCATGTTGGTGCCTCCATCAAATCACACATTCTAGAACTCACACCCTGTGCCAGCCCCTACTGCATAGACTCTGGAGTCCTCCATATACACTTGCTTTGATGAATGGGCATCAGAAAACTGGACCAAGGAAACATAATAAGCACATATGTTGGAACTTACCCAAGATTTTCCCTAAAAGAGACCTAACTTGATCACTCTGCCCACACCAGATGTTAGAACTCTTTCTTTAATGTTTAGCTCCAGGTGAGCCTTCATAGAAATGAAACCACATAAGTGACCCTGTGTGGGACCAGTCTGTCCAGCTGATCCCATTTAAACTTAGGGAACTATGAACAAATTACTAATAGTGGTTTAAAACCAATGAGCTTGAGAAATTGACATAACCAGAAATATGATTCCCTTCTACCAGAACACTGACCATAGAAATTCATTCTAACAAAACAGTACCTGATATTCAATCCCTCATTTGCCATACTCATTAACTGTGTGATCATGAACCAGTCTCTCCTGGGGCTTTGGGAGTCACCATCTATAGTACATACACAGTGATGCTTCTGTACAGGCTTTGTGAAGGCATGTTAGTCATATTTTCATCACAATGACAAAATACTTGATGAAGAAACAACTTAATGGAGGAAATTTTTATTTTGGCTCACAGTTTCAGAGGTTTCAATCTGTCATAGTAGTGTGGATAAGACAGGAGGGAAAGAGAAAAGGAAAGAGGTGGAGGGACAGGGAGAATGAAGAAAGGAAGGAAAGAGAGGGAAAAAGGGGGATGGAAGGAGGAAGAGAGAGAGAGAGAAAGAGAGAGCTGTTCTAGGCAGTTGTCTCTTATCTCATCTGGGTGTCCAGTCTTACAATGATGACATCCATTTTCAAGGTGGGTTTTTTTTTTCTTACTTAACCTCTGGAAATGACACAAGGTATGTCCATTCTAATCTCCTACAATATTCTTTTATTAGTCAGGATCCTCTAGAGGAACAGAATCAATAGATCAGATTGTAGTAAAAAGAGGGATTTATTGGGGTAGTTTATGACAGTCCAACAATAGCAGTCTGCAGGTCCATGAAGTGAAGGAACTGGTATCTGTTCAGTCTGCATGGTTAGCTGCCTCAGCAGTCCCAATCCAGTACTGAAGGTCTGAAGGCTCCCTGGGGAGCTGCTGGTCTTCAGTCCATGATGTAAGGCAGAGGAAATTGGGTTCCAATGTCAGGGAAGGGTAGGAGAGCAGGATATGTGTCCAAGTAACCACAAGCTGGCAGGCAGAAGGAAGAGGGCTTCCCTTCCCCTCAAGCTTCCTCCCAGGAGGCCTGCCCACTCTGGAGGAAGGGCTCACTCTGGAGGAGGGACCTCCTCCTTTTGTCAGTCCTTCGAGATCCACCCAAGATCACTGTGGATTGCTAAATAGGTCAAGTTGACAATAAAACTTAACCATCACAACTCAATACACTGAGGTGGCCAATAAAGATTAACCATCACAGAAAACAAAATGAAATGATGGACAGAAATGTCACGTACAGTTTTGACACAGAATGCTCTGAAAAATAGAATAGCAATGACCATGATTCAGTGTTTGTGGCCCACATTGACCTGGAATTTCTTGTTTCCCAAGAATAATGATTTAATCACCTCAGTATCCCCAAGGAATATCACAGTGATGGGGACATATTAAGGTCATACTAAGTGTTTAGCAAATGAATAAATGAATCACTAATTTCCTTCCTGGTTAAATTGGGATATTTCACAGGAACACTCTAGGGATGGGTTTCTATATCATCAGTGGATTCACACTATTACTTCATGGTCTATAAAAGAAATTAAGAGATGAGCTCCAGGAGCCCTCTTGAATGAGTCACACCTCTTTC
>PVHP010037915.1:0-17095 GCA_004024765.1 Zapus hudsonius | reverse complement strand
ATTTTTGTTTTGACCCAGTGTCTCCATTTAACCCAGGCTGATCTGATCATCTCCATCCCCCTACTTCGGCTTCGTGACAAGTATATGCCACCTTGCTTAGAAGTTCGTGTATTTATTTAATGTGACAAAATAGGAATACGATTCAAGTTCCAGCCAGAACTCTGGAAGGTGCTTGGAACAGCTGCAGGCTGGAGCAGAGCGGGCATGTCGAACTCATGGCGATCCTCCTACCTCTGCCTCCCTTTTTTAAAACTGCCGGTGTGGCTGGGCGTGCTGGTGCACACCTTTAGTCTCTCGGGAGGCAGAGGTAGGAGGATCACCATGAGTTCAAGGCCATCCTGAGACTACTTAGTGAATTCCAGAGACCCTACCTCAAAAAAAAAAAAAAATGCTGGTCTGGTGGCGCACACCTTTAATCCCAGCACTCTGGAGACAGGGGTGTTTGAAGCCAGCCTGGGACTAGACAGTGACTTCCAGGTCAGCTTGAACCTTGTGAGGCCCCACATGGGGGGGGGTGTGTGGCTCAGGGCTTAAAAGCCCTTGCTTACAAAGCTGCCAGCTCAGCTTTCAGAATTCCCCAGCCGCAAGAGACACACAGAAATAAATTTTTAAATTCTATTATTACGTTTTGTTTTTTTTTTTTTTTTTTCAAGGTAGCATCTCAATTTAGCCAAGACTGACCTGGAATTCACTATGGAACTCGCAGCAATCCTTCTACCTTGGACTGATGGCGCGTGCCACCACATCTAGTTAATTCCATTATTTTTTTGCGTGCTTGTGTGTGAGTGCAAGGAATGTGGTACGCGTGTGCGGTTTATGCCTCCTGCAGTCTCACCTGAGGCTGGAGTGGAATGTTGGTTGTCACTTTTCCATTTGGTCTTGGTTCCCAACCCCCTCCTGAACTAGTGTCTGGCTCTAGCCCAGGTTGGCCTTGAACTCACAGAGATCCTTCTACCTCACCTCCCAAGTGCTGGGACTAAAGGTGTGCCACCATATCCGGCTGTTTTAAGCAGTAGTCTCTACTAATTCCCGAGCTCACAGGGCTCCAAAGATTCTGGGGTCTTTGTTCCCCTTCTCGACTAGGGTTATAGGTGTGCATGGCCACACCCAGCTGTTTTGCGTGGCATCTGGAGATTTGAACTTGGACAGTCTCAGGCTCCTTTGGGTCCTCCTCATGCTTGCATGGGAAGCTCACTTAACCACAGAGCCATCTTTCCAGCCCAAATAAACTAAAAAAAAAAAAAAAATAGGGGACTGGAGAGATGGCTCAGCAGTTAAGGCACTTGCCTGTAAAGCCAGATACACAGAGTGGCACATGCCTCTGGAGTTCATTTTCAGTGCTAGAGGCCCTGGTGCACCCATGCTCTCTGTCTCTCTATCTCTCCCTGCTTGCAAATAAATAAAATCTCATTAACCTTTAATAGCTAGAGATCCTCCCTCAAAAAACAAAAAATTAAAACCCACCAACCTAGGCTGGTGGTTTATACCTGCAGTCCCAGCACTCGAGGCTAAGGAAGGAGGGTTGCCATGAGTTGGTGTTGGACCTGCACCAGGCGTGGTGGCACGTCTTCAATCCCAGCACTCAGGAGGCAGAGGTAGGAGGATCATTGTGAGCTCAAGGTCGCTACATAGCGAATTCCAGGTCAGCCTGAGCTAGAGTGAGACCCTACTTCAAAAAAACAAAAAATCCTGTAACTCCAGAAATTGGCAGGTGGAAGGATCCAAGACCAGTCAGGGATAGATAGATATATAATGAGGCCAAGGCCAGCCTTGGCTACATGAGACCCTGTCTCAAAAAATAAAATAAAAGGAATGGTACAGCCTTAGCGAATTCCCTCAGAAATGTCCTTATCCGGGCTCTCAGAGTCTGAGCTGAGCTTCAGGTGCTGGGACTGCTCCGTCACTATCTGGCAAGGGACTCACCTTTCCTGGGCTTAAACTCAGTGAATTGCATGAGAGTAGAGGATGATGAGAGAACAGGGAGAGAACGCTTGCTCAGCATGCACGTGGCCTGATTCTAGCCTCGGGAGAAATCCGGGGTCAGTTTCTGGCTGTGCAGCTTTCAATCGTGACCTTGGCAGGCTCTTAACATTTTTTTCTGGGCCTGGAGCTAAAGATAGCCTTCTCTTATCAGCAAGGACAGTCAGGAGATAAGGATTGTGACAGAAGCCTGGCAGATACAAATGCCCCTGTCAGAATGGCCTTGCACCTCCTATCTAAGAGCAAAGGGTGAGCCACCTCAGTCATGGCCATGGCTTCTGTTCAAAAAGATGGACAAGCTCCCAAAAGACCCAGGAAATAGTGGGGAAGTAAAAGCCTAGTGCAGTCAGTGGGGATTAAAAATGGTGCAACTGGCCAGGCGTGGTGGGCACACCTTTTCTCCCAGCACACGGAGGCAGAGGCAGGAGGATCACCCTGAGTTTGAGGCCACCTTGAGACTCCAAGACCTTTCCTCGAAAAAACAAACCAAGAAAAGGTGCACCTGCTCCAGGAAACACGGGCTAAGGGCACAGCTCAGTGAATAGACCACTTGCCTACCATCCACTAAACCCTGGCTTCATTCCCCAGCACAGTGCAAACCTCATGAGGTGACCTGTCTGTCATCCAGCGTCTGAAAAGTGAAGGCAAGAGGACCAGAAGTTCAAGGTCATCCTTAGCTATGTATATGTCAAGTTTCAGCTCAGCCTGGGCTACCTGAGACTCTGTCTCAAAAACAAAACAAAACAAACACATAAGGGAGCCAGGTGTGGAGACTCGGGCCTTTAGTCCCAGCACTCAGGAGGCAGAGGTAGGAGGATCGCTGTGAGTTCCAGGCAGCCTGAGACTACAGAGTGAATTCTGGGTCAGCCTGGGCTCCAGTGAGACCCTGCCTTGGAAAACACAAAAACCCCCACAGGTATCTGGGAAGATGGCTCAGTAGTTAAAGGCGCATGTGTGCAACGCTTTCCCATACCACCCACATAAGGCCATATACAAAGAGTAGCAGAAGCCTCTGCTGTTTGCAGCGGCAGGAGACGCCGCGTGCCCTCACCAAGCAAATAAATGAAGACTGCGAGGATGTAGCTGAGTTGCCAGAGTGCTTGCAAACCCTGGGTTTCATCCTCATAAACCAGGTGATGCTGCAACACCTGTAATTAAGATCATTGTGGCTATGTAGCAAGGTTGTGGTCAGCCTGGGCTACAGGAGATCTTCAAGACTCTCGACCACTCGGAGTCACGGCACCAGACACAGTGGGTGTGGCAGGGCGTGCCTGTACCACCGGCGCTCAGGTAGGGCAGCCGATCAGGAACTCAGGGTCATATTCTGCTATAGAGTGAGTTGGAGGCCAGCCTGGGCTACACGAGACCCTGTATCAGAGGGGGCTGCCTCATGATGCGGGTACTAGCAGCTGGGACTGGGAAACAGGTCAGTGTCCAATGGGGACAGCGTCAAGATAAAGAACACAAGCGACCCAGCACTCAGGAAGCAGAGGATCACCGTGAGTTCAAGGCCAGCCTGGGACAACAGAGTGTGTTTCAGGTCAACCAGGACTCCGGTGAGACCTACCTCAACACTCCTCCAAAAAAAAATGGTAAAAGGTGGGGTGCTGAGAATGTACTTTTGTGTGTGTGTGGTTTTTTGAGGTAGGGTCTCCCTCAGGCCTCGAACTCACGGCAATCCTCCTACCTCTGCCTCCCGAGCGCTGGGATTAAAGGCGGGCGCCACCACGCCCGGCTAACAATTTTTCAATTCCTAAGGGCCCTTGGCTCACAAACCTTTGGGACACTGACAAGAGCCTACAATCTTCCGCTTAGAAACATACTTTGCATTGATGTCTGGGAATTCTGAAAACCTCTGAAAGCCCCCCATTATCCGTCTCCTGGCTGAACAGCTCGGGAAAGCCAGGAAGTTCTTGCCTGAGAATTCTGGCCAGACTTTCGCTGGGAGGAAGGGCCGGCAGGCTACTGGGGACAAGAGGGTCCACTTCCTGGCCTGTTCCTTGCCGCTGTCCGCTTTGGTGACACTATGTGCAAAAGGCATGCATTTCAGTGGGAATCTCCTCCAAAATGAGTCGAAATAAAAGTGTTGCCTGGGGCTGAAGAGATGGCTTAGCGGTTGAGGCATTTGTCTGCAACGCAGAAGGACCTGAGTTCAATTCCCCAGTGCCCATATAAAGCCAGATGCACAAGAGGGCGTATGTGTCTGGGGTTCGTTTGCAGTGGATCTCTCTCTCTCTCTCTCTCAAATAAATAAAATATTTTTTTAAAAAAGTGTTGCCTGGTGTGGTGGTGCATGTCTTTAATCCTGGCGCTCAGAGACAGAGGTAGGAAGTTCGAGGCCAGCCTGAGACTGCATAGTGAATTGCAGGTCAACCTGGGCTACAGCGAGACCTGACCTTGAACCCATGGATACTCCTACCTCTGCCTCCCCTCCCAAGTGCTGGGACTAAAGGTGTGCACCACCATACCCGGCTTTTTAAATTGTAGTTTTTTCCATTTGGGAGTATTTTTATATACATGCTATCTTGGGGCTAAGTCTTTGTATGTGCATGTGTGAGTGTGCAGGGTCACGTGTACCGCGGCACATTGGAGGTCAGAGGACAACTTCAGCCGTTGGTCCTTGTTTGAGGCAGGGTCTTGCTGGGAGTCTCCTGTCTCGGCCTCCTCTTGATTGCCCTGTGTTGGGATTACGGAGGCTAGTGTATGGTGTCCAGCTTTATCTGGGATACGAGGATTCAAAGTCAGATACTCGCGCTAGTGCGACAAATGCTTTATCTGCCGAGCCACCCATGGTTTAAAAAAATTATTTGTGGGCTGGAGAGATGGGTCAGTGCTGGCATGCAGCCTGACAGGCCTGGCTTCGACTCCCAGTACCTACAAAAGCCAGATGCTCCAAGGGGCACGTGTTTGGAGTTCTTTTGCAGTGGCTAGAGACTGGAGCACCCATTCACTCTCTGCTTACAAATAAATAAAAAAATAAAAATCTGTCTGCATGTGTGTATATGAGCATGTCAGGGTCTTTTGCTGTTGCAAAGCTGTACATGGATGGCTGGGAAATCCTTTAGCCACGGAGCCAGCCCTGTAGCCATGGTTTTCCGTTGTTTCTCTTATTTACTTGTCTCTCTCTTTCTCTCCCCTCTCTCTTCCTCTCTTGCTGCTGCAAAGGAACTCAAGACACACACGCTACTGTTTGCGTCTGGCTTTACATGTGTTAGGAAACTGACCCTGGGCTCGAGCTTTGCAAGCAATTCCCTTTAATTGCTCAGCCACTTCTGCAGCCCTTGTTTGGAATTTTGAGACCTAGGCTGGTCTCAAACTCATTATACAGCTAAGGTTGGCCTTGGAATCCTGGTTTCACTGTCTCTACCTTTCAGACTTTGGGGTTATAGGTATATGTGACCTGCCCAGGTAAAATCTATTATTTATTTATTTGGGGTTTTCATGGTATGGTCTCTAGCCCAGGCTGACCTAAAATTCACGATGCAGTCTCAAGGTAGCCTTGAACTCACATTGACCCTCCTACATCTGCCTCCCAAATGCTGGTATTAAAGGCGTGCCCTACCACATCTGGCCCAAACGTATAATTTTGTAATTGAATTTTCATGGGTGCATGCTGGTGTGTGCCTGTGTGGGCTTGCGTTTGGTCAGTCCTATTCTCTTCCCTTCCTTTGAGGCAGGGTTTCACACTCTGGTGTTATTTTCTGTACTCATCAGGAGCTTCCAGAAAATTCTCCTATCTCTGCCTCCTGTCTCACCATCAGTGTGCTGGGATTATAGAAACCTGCCATGGCTTCTGGCTTTTTATGTGGGGCCTGGGGATCAAACTCTGTTATTCCATCTTGAGCAGCGAGCACACCACCCCACTGAGCATCTCTCCAGCCCCAGATCTATTTAGTTATTATTATTGTTATTTTTTTGGTTTTTCGAGGTAGGTTTGGTTTTTTCTAGCTCAGGCTGACCTGGAATTCACTGGATTCTCAGGCTGGCCTCGAACTCACAGCGATTCTCCTACTTCTGCCTCCCGAGTGCTGGGATTAAAGGCGTGAGCCACCACGCCCGGCCTATTTAGTTATTTTTGAGGTAGAGTCTCCCTCTAGCCCAGGCTGACCTCGAATTTTTATCAATCCTACCTCTGTCCTCAGAGTACTGGGTGGGATTAAAGGTGTGCACCACCATGCCCAGCTTCTGATCTATTTTTCAAAAAGATCTTATTTGCGGTCTGGAGAGGTGGCTCAGTGGTTAAGGCACTTGCCTCCAGTGCCTAAGGCCCCGGGTTCAATTCCCCAGTACCCATATAAGCCAGACCCACAAGGTGGTGGCCCTAGTGCTCTCTCTCTCTTTCTCTCTCTGCTTGAAAATGAATAAATAAAATGTTAAGAAAATATATGATTTGCAAGGGGAGAGAATGCCAGGCGGAGGCAGGGCCTGGGCGCGTCGCGGCCTCCAGCCACTGTAAATGAACTCCAGAAGCATGTGCCACCCCGTGCATCTGGCCTCATGTGGGGGCTGGAATCCAGTCAAGCAAGTGGTCTTAACTGCTGGGCCATCTCTCCAGCCCCAGATCAATGATGGGGGGGGGGGGGCTCAGGTAGAAGGCCTGCCTAGCGTGGGCAAGGTACTGGGTTTTTCCCTGGCTGCACACACACAGCCCGACCAGACAAAACCAGACACAGAAGCAGGGACGGTATTTGTAGTTTATTAAATCCCTTTACCTTCTAGAAAACGATTACAAAAAAATACTTCATTCCCATGTAATACTGTCTTTGTGGACGTACCGTGCTCAGAAAGTGACGTTAAAGCTCATGAATATATACGTGCGAGGAGCTGAGGGGCTGAAGGCTGGCCCTGCCGACCCGTGTGGAGAGAGCAGTAGCTGGGATAGACTTGGGTTCACCCCAAAGGGCACAATTTGGGGTTGGCGGGGCAGAGGGATTTCCAGAAGCGTAAACCCACGTGCTAACTCCAGGGCTAATTTTTTTTCTTTTTGGTTTTTCGAGGTAGGGTCTCTCGCGCTCTAGCCCAGGCTGACCTGGAATTCGCTATGTAGTCTCAGGATGGCCTCGAACTCACAGCGATCCTCCCACCTCAGCCTCCCCAGTGCTGCTGTGCATCCCCATAGCACGCTCCCGAAGCTGCAGCCTTCCACCAGACGCCAGCACCCGTCTCCCTTCAGCTCGGTGCCCACACACGCACACTCACCCATCCATCCATCCACTCTGCCTTCACCTCTCAGATCCCCCCTTCAATACACATCAAGACTCCGTCTAAACAGGCAGCGCTGGGAGCCCCCGGAACAGCCCGGCTTCCAGGACCAGGAGGTCCAGCTGAGCCCTGGACAAGACAGGCCGGGGTACATGCTGGGGAGGCGGGGGCTTCCTTTCCCTTACAAGGACACAAAAGGAAGTGGGTTCTGGGGACAAAACTTAGGCTAAGAAAACTGTCCGCAGAGCTCCGAAGAGTCTTGGATTGAAAAGAAAGTTTAAATAATGAAAACCCAGCTGGCGTTCAGCGAAGCCTGTCTCTTTAAGGGAGCGCTGGGATTCTTGAGGACAGCCAGCTTTTAATTCTGTGCAGATGGTCCCGAGCTTGCCCTGTGCTCAGCCGGCGTCACATACCCTGTTTACTCGCCTTTCGGGAGAGAAACTCCGCAGCTCTGGGAGGAGAAACAGGCCTGTTACCACAGTCCTGAGCTCTGGATGTGGAGCCACCCCAGGAATCTATCTTTCTTTTCTTTTTTTGTAGGTCTGTAGGATATTCTGGGAAAGCTAACATGTGCCAAGTCCTCCCAGTGGGGAGGGGACGACTGTCCACATCTTTTTCCTTAGAAGTCACAGCCCTGGAGGGGCTGGGAGGAAAGTCCTGCTGGGCAGGGTCCCAGGGTCCCTCAACTTCAATGTTGTTTTGTGAAACAATCAGAATAAAAGTCCCCCAAGAAAACCATATGGGGGTGGGACAGTGTACAAAAACCCTATTGTGTAGCGGACAGATGTGGGTGATGAAGGGCGGTGGGCAAAGCCATTTGGGACATGGCCTGTGTGTACTAACATTCAGGATGAAGAAAAGAATATGGAATTCCAGTGACCTTCCAACTCAGCAAGGCACAGTAGGATCCTGCCCCTCCTCCAACAGTGATTCAAAAATACACTATTTTCCCTCTCGCCCTCCTCCGCCCATAATTGCCTGCTGATTGTTCTGTGTTCTTTATAAAAAACCCACACCCCAGCATCAGCCACTGGCGCCAACGTGGATGAGAATTTCACTTCAGTCTCTGCTGCAGTGGCTTTGAACTTGGGTGTCCGGAAGGCCTCTTTGGAGTTGGAGTCTTGTAGATGTTGGGGATCCCCCAGGGAAGCAGAGGGGAAATAGGATTGCCTCAGAACTGGGCCTCGAGGAGGAGGGAGGTGGGGAGAGCAGAGAAGAGCCAGAGGAGGCAGGAGGCCAGGCTGGGTCTCCAGGGCTATTCGGCAGAGGATGAGGCGGGACTCTCGTCATCAGACATGGGGGCGAACTGTAATGACAAGGGTTTTGCTTGGCATCTTCCGAGCCCTCAAAGGATGTAGTATGTGAACCAGGGGAGCAGGGGCCCTGGCCTCCGGGACGTGGAGGACCGCCCCGGCGCTGGAGAGCCAAGCTGAGGCCCAGGGACCATCTCTCATGACCTGGGACTTGATAACCTTGGGTTTGAATACTGCCACGGACATCTCGGCCTCAGCCGCCCTGAAACGCTGCAAGCACGGGGGTTGTTCCCTCCCTTCCTTTTGAGCCGAGGTCTTAGGTATGCAAACGGGCTTCAAACTGGCTATGTAGCCGAGGTTAGCCAAGCTGGGGTTGCACTCCTTACCTTCCTGCCTCCGCTTCCAGAGGATGAGATTACAGGTATGCACCACCATGCCTGTTTTTACCACACACTTTTTGTATTTTTGGTGTGTATGTTTGGACGCGTGTGTGAGTGCATGTGAGTGTGTGAGCGTGGGCGGGGCTGGAGGGACAGCCGCTACTCTTTCCTTCCACCTCCTTTGAGGCAGGGTAGCTCGTGCGTACTCTTTGCCAGGCTGCTGGCTGCCAGTTTCCAGAAAGCATTGCATCTCATTACAGTCGGGCTGGTGTTACAGAAGCCTCGAGCTCTTGTATGAGGTCTGGGAATTTGAGCTCAGTACTCAGGCTTTATCCAGCGAGCCGTTTCCTCGGTCTCTCTTGCATCCTCTATTTATTTATTGCAGCCAGCTTTACGAACCTGTGCTGTGGGGCTTTCAAGCAAACCAGCCACTTTAACTGCTGAGTCATCCTCCCAGCCCTCGTCGGTCACTCTTACCCCGGGCCTCCTCCTGCCTGTGGCAGGGACTCACCGAGCACTTGATATTCATGCGTGAGTAGAGCATGGATGCGATCTCGCTCTGCCCTGCGTCCAAGGCCACCATGAGCGCTGTGCTCCCGTCCTGTGAAGAGTCCACGGCCATGCTGACTCGTGTCCTGCGCTGTGCCCCACCCCCAGGGTGCACCAGGCAGGGACTCACCCGGTCGGAGAGTGAGATGTCGCAGCTGGGCACGGCCAGCAGGAGCCCCGTGATCTCCTTATGCCCGTGTTCACACGCACACATGAGGGCCGTGGAGCCATCCTCATCCTGCACGTTGACGTCCGCCTCACAGGCCAACAGGGCTTTGACCACGTCCACTCGCCCATGGCTGACCGCCAGCATCAGGGCTGTCTGTCCTGCCTGGATTTGATGAGAAAGGATGATGGTCCACACAGGTCCAATGTGTTGACCGCTCTGCTCCAGAGCCTTCCATGGCTCTACTGGGTGTGGGCCAAGCAACCCTTCTCAACCACTGGGCCTTCGCAGTTGCTGATTCTTCCTCCTTCCTCAGGTCTTGGCTTAAACTCCTCTTCGGAAGGCTCTCCCAGATCCCATATCTCAACTCACAGGGGAAACGTGTGAAAACGTATTCTAACACATTTCTTTTGTTTTCTTTTTCCAGGCAGGGTCTCACTCCAGCCCAGGCTGGCCTCAAGCTCACAGTGATCCTCCTACCCCTGCCTCCCAAGTGCTTGGTTTTAAAGGAATGAGCTCCTTCCGGGTGTGGTTCTTTTTTTAGTTTATTTAGGTAGAAATCACAAATTGTGAGGTTTAAGGGGGATTGGGACTAGGAAGGCAGGCTAGAACAGAATCGTAAACACAGGGGAAGTAGGAAACATGCTCTCACATGGAAAACACTGCATAGTTATAAGGTTTAAGAAAAATTGTGGGCTGAAGAAGTGGCTTAGCAGTGAAGGCGCTTGCCTGCAACGCAGAAGGACCTGAGTTCGATTCCCCAGTGCCCATGTAAAGCCAGATACAAGAGGGCGTATGTGTCTGGAGTTCATTTACAGTGGCTGGAGGCCCTGGTGTGCCCCTTCTCTCTGTCTCTGTCTCTGTCTCTAAAATAAATAAGTAAAATATTTTTAAAAAGAAAAATTGTAAAAAAATTTTTTAAAAATAAGATTAAAAAGGGCTGGAGAGATTGCTCAGCGGTTAAGGCACTTGCCTCCAGTGCCTAAGGCCCTGGGTTCAATTCCCCAGGACCCACATAAACCAGACCCACAAGGTGATGGCCCTGGTGTGTGCTCTCTCTTTCTCATAAAAAAAGATTAAAAAAAAAAGAAAAGTTGTAAGTTTTAGGGAAAGACTGGACTAGAGCTGCAAGAACATGGAGGCGAGCTGGCTGAGGCTCCCAGGGAAGGATGAGGATAGAGCCGCGCACATGTGGAAGGGGAGGCTCCGAAAGCCCGTCGAGGAGAGAAGCGGGCCTTGCTTCCAAAGGGTTAGAGGAGACCGGCTCCTCTTCCCATGTAGCCGAAAACAACCTTGAACTTCTGATCCTCCTGCTTCTACCTCCCGAGCGCTGGGATGACAGGTGTGCGCCTGGTTTCTGTCGAGCTGGGACCCCCGCTCCCTGCGTGCTCGGCAGTGCTCTACCCCTCGAGCTCCATCCCCAAACCCGCTGTTTTCTCTCTTTCCTTCCTTCTTTCCTTTTTTTTTGCGATCGTGTCTGTCTGGCTGCGTAGTCCAAGCTGCCCAGGAAACTCTGACTTCTTGCCCACCCTCCTGAGGTCTGGGAGTTTTTCTGAACGTTATCGACTCATAGTTGGCTGAGCCCATGGGTAGCAAATGCCCAGAGCAGGTCCACTGAGACAGGAAGTAGCTGGTGGTTGCCTGGGAGAGCGGGCGGCTCTGGTGATGGGCGCAGGGTGTTAGGGAGGGTTGGGTAGCATCGCCTGTGCACCACCTGTCACTGCATCGTTCTCTTTCAAGGGTTAATCTTGTGGGCTGGGACTTTCATCCTAACTGAAGAAAATTCACGGAAGTTGCTCTTGAACAGCTTCAAGAAGAAATAAATGCCGGCTTGGGAGCTGGCGCAGCGAGAGCCACGTTGGCCCTGCGAGAGCGACGACTTGCGTTCAGCTCCTCAGCACGAGAGCTGGTGTCATGGTGCCTGCGGAGGAAGCTCTCTGAAGCCAGCTGGCCAGCTAGGGAGCTGGAGGCTTAGTGAGAGAACGTTTCACATAAGGGGGGAGCTGGGCCCGCGAGGCCGAGGGATACAGAGTGAATTCCATGTCAGCTGAGGAAGACCTAGGACATGCGCACATGGGCCTGCACACCATGTGTGTCCACACACACATACGGACATGCACGTGCACAGCATATACACAAAATACATAAGAAAAAACAGCCCAGCCATAGAGGACTATTGTCACGGTCCAAAGGCTGAGGCAGGAGATGAACAAGTTTTGGGCTAGTTTAAGCACTTGTATGAAACCCTATGTAAAAATAAACGAATGAATGAATGAAGCAGGCTGGGAAGATGGCTAAGCAGTTAAAGGCATTTGCTTGTGAAGCTTGTCAGCCTGGGTTCCATTCCCAAGCCATCCATGTCAATGGGACACCAAAAGTGGTCCAAGTATCTGATGTTCATTTTCAGTGGCAAGAGGCCTTGGTGCGCCCCTCTCCCACACACATATGCAAATAAAGAAACAAACATTTAATTTAAAAAACCTAAAAAGAGAGTTCGGGCATGGCTCAGTGGTAGAGTACTTGCCTGTGTGGGGCTGTAGGTTCAATCCCTCGCACCAAACTAAAAACATAAAGCTTAGCAGGGTATGACAGCTTCTGCCTACAGTCCCAGCACTTCAAGATGTGAGGATTGAAGCCAGGCGTGGTGGTGCACACCTTTAATCCCTGCACTTGGGAGGCAGAGGTAAGAGGATCGTCGTGAGTTCAAGGCCACCCTGGACTAGAGTGAGAACTTACCTCGAAAAACCAAAAACAACAACGATGACAACAACAACAAAAAGATAGGATTGAGAGTTCAAGACCAGGCTGAGCTACATAGCAAGTTCCAGGCCAGTCTGGTATATGTACACGTAGTGAGACCCCTTCTCAGAAATAAAGGGGTGGGCATGTAGCTCAGTGGAGAGAAAGCTTCTTTTGCATGGGATCCATCCCCAGAACCCCATCCACTGGGTATGGCGACACTTAGCACTTGGGAGGTGGAGGCAGGAGGATCAGAAGTTCAAGGTCATCCTTGGCTACACAGTGAACTGGAGGCCAGCCTGGGCTACATGAGACTTGTCTTAGACCACATGGGTTCAAATTCCAACTCCTTTGGCCTTGAAAAAATGACGATGCTTCTGAGACTCACTTTTCTCATCTGTGCCATGGCAACTGTCCCCATGGGCAGGGAGTGAGTTCATGACTGAGTCAGGTCGACCCTCTGGACTTAAAGGGGGAAAGCCATCGGGTGTGCAGAAGCCAGGGGCTCTGTACCTGGCTGGCTTTGGCGTTGACATCCCCAAGCCGGAAGAGCTGTACCACAGTCTCGATGTCATCTTGGGTCTTCAGGGCGGCCAGGGCGGTGAGCATGACGGGGCTGTAGCCAGCACGGTTCTGCTTGTCCACCTGGCAGGCACCTGCGTGAGGGGGGAGGGGAGGAGCAGGCCGCGCCTCTGCAACTGGACTGAAGCTTTGCGCTGCGCCCCCTCCCATGTCTGATGCTGCACACAGAGGGCCGAGAGCGGGAGCAGGGCCCTGGGAACCTGGAACTCAGCCTTCCACTGGCCCAGGTGTCCTGCATCAGACTGTCAGCTCTGCCCCCCGAATCCCACTGGGAAGCTGTGTCTTCCCCATAGGCCAGGGAAGAACAGGGCTCTTCCTGCCTGATCAAGGACCCAGACCAGGGGCCACACGCAGCCTTTGCTCACACAGGGCTTCAGACGATTAGCCCAACACCCCATGTACCAGGGCACTCAGGGATGAAGTGAGCGCTATGACAGCCACCTGCCTTTCTGTCATACTGCTGGATTTCTCCCACCCTGAGAGGACACAGCTTCCCCTCAGACTGACCAGGAGAGTGGAACCTTCCTCGTCAGAGTGGGAGATACCTGGCTCCCCCAGCACACTGGAAGGGTGGCCTCCATGTCCCCCACAGGACAGTGAGGAGGGGAACATCTTCCCCACTAGACAAGGAAAGCAGTGCCTCCCTCGTCGGACCATCAAGCTGGGGCATTAGCAGACGGCCTGGTGGTCCGGCGTCCGTCCTGCCCAGCACTCACCGCTGTCTAGCAGCTGCCGCACCACAGGGAAGTTGGCGTGTGACACGGAGTAGTGCAGAGCTGTGTTCCCATTGCTGTCGGCGATGTTGACCACATAGTCCAGCAGCCGCGCAGACATGGCCCGGAAAGTGACCAGGTGGCGCCGCACAAGCTCAGGGTGCGCGTCGCTTCGGCAGGCCAGGCGCAGCCACTCCTGAAGCACTGTGGTGTAGGCCACTTTCTGAACGGGACACACAGGCAGGAGCGGGGTGAGCACTGCGCCCCTTCCTCCCCTTGTGCACAAAGACCCCGCACCAGAAGTGTGCATTCCTCCTGGGGAGTACCTTGAAGCAAACCGAGGCTGCAGGTGGCAGTGGTGCACACTATGACCCTAGCACTTGGGAAGCTATTAGCCTCAGCTACATAGCAAGTTCAAGGCCAGCCTGGGCTACGTGAAACTGTCTCCAAACAAACAAACAAACAAAATGATAGCATGGAAGCCTGCCTAGATCCCCAGAAGTGAGAGGGACCCAAGGCCAGGCTGGGCCCCAGGTAGCTGTGGACCCCCTCTAAGTCCATGGCTCAAGCCTATCTACCCCATGTTCCACCCTTGGTACCTAGATTCTCAGTGGGCAAGTAGAGGGCTATAGGGAGGAGGAAGGGACATGAGGCTGTAGGGCACAGGGCCTTGTACCAGCTCGCGCTCCGTGAGGGCGTTGGGGTTCTCCAGGTACTTCTCCAGGGACAAGCAAGCTGATATGAGGTCAGGGCTCAGCTCCATCCTGCCAAGAACAGAGCAAGAAAGAGCAAGTTTACTGCCAGGCCTGGTGGCACTCACCTGGAATCCCAGCTACTTGGGAGGCTGAGGCAGGAGGATCTCAAATCTAAGGCCTATCTGGCACAGAGAGTGAGTTCAAGGCCAACATGGGCAATTCAGTAATATTAAGTCTCAAAATAAAACTAAACAGAGCCGGGCATGGTGGCTCACACCTTTAATCCCAGCACTCGGGAGGCGGAGGTGGGAGGTTCACTGTGCGTTCAAGGCCAGCCTGAGCTAGAGTGTGCCCTACACCTCGAAAACAAACAAGCAAACAAATCAAAAGGTAAAAGAGAGGAGTTGAGGATATGGCTCCGTTGGTAGATTGCTTGTCTAGCATGAACAAAGCCCTGGGTTCCATCTCCAGGCATAAGCTGGCTGTGATGGTGCACCAACACTCTGGAGGTGGAGGCAGAAGGAAGTTCAAGGTCAGGTACCAGAATGATGGAGTAAGTCATTAAGAAGTTTGGGGTTGGGGCTAGAGACATGTTTCAGCAGCTAAAGGCACTTGCTTACAAAGCCAGCCAGCCCTGGGTTCAATTCCCCACATTTATTTAGCTAAGTGAACGAAGTGGTCTGTGAGTCTGGAGTTTATTTGCAGTGGCAGGAGACCAAGACAAATCTATTCTCTCTCCCCACCACTTCTCTGACTTTCTGAAATAAACAAAACAAAAATAAACACACACACACAGAAGACCTCAGAGTGTAAGATGTTCAGAAGGAGTCGGTCAGACCAGTGTCATGATGGATGAAGAGGGCTTGAGTGGCAGGATTCCAACCCACCTTTGGCCCTGCCAGTCTCTTGCCCTCAGAAAACTAACCGGATTTCCTCCTCCGAGTTGGATCCTGATGCCCCTTCAGAAGTGGGCATTTGTTGAGACTCCCGAGAGAGCTGGTCCTCTCGCTGGTTGGCCTGGGACACGGTTGTTCCCGGAGGCCTGAGTTGAGGGCCCGTGGCCACGCTCTGAACTCTGGCTGCTGGCTCTGTGGCTTCGTTCTCAGCGCTGTCATTGTCTGAGAAGTTTTCTGCGGTGCTGGAGTCTTCCGAGGAGGACTCATACCTGAGGACAGACAAGGGAAAGTGTCGAGTGAACTTTGGACCTCAGTTTCCCTCTTTTCCGTGCTGAGCATAAAACCTGGGGCTTCCCACACATCACATCAGAGCTCTCCTGCTGATCCATGCCCCCAGGCCCTCCTCATCTGTTAAATGGGGATGATGTAAGTGTGTTACCCAAAGGACTACAGGGAATTCATCTCATAGTACCTGGTACACCCCTGGCGTCTAATAAATTTTAGCTATGACTGTGGCCATATGGGACTGGAAGGGGCCTGTTTTCCACATCACATGCTTTCTCAATCAGGCCCCCCCCCCAGGTCTCTCTCGAGTCCAGGCTGCCCTGGAATTCACTCTGTAGTCTCAGGGTGGCCTCGAACTCACAGCGATCCTCCTACCTCTGCCTCCTGAGTGCTGGGATTAAAGGCGAGCGCCACCACGCACAGCTAAAAGGTGAAGTTTTTGAGTTTCTCGTTGGAGACCTTTAAACAATCCTGGGTCCCTCTGCATCCTGCGTCTCCTGCCATCTCCTTCCTCTAGCTGCTTGGCCTTTACCCCCATGAGAGCCCTCCCAGCATCCCCTCTCCACCTTGCCAGCAGCTTAGGTGGTCGGCATATGTGGCCCTTCCTTCTGGCTTGGCTGGGGACCATCAGTGCGGCTCTGAGGCCCCTCTGTGGCTAGGGCCCGAGAATCCCCCGTCATCACTCCAACCACACCATGCCGGGATTTTGCCTCGGCTCTCGTCACCCCAGGACTGAGAGCTCTATCAGGGCAGGGAGGTGAATCTGTCACCTTCAGGAGAACAATGTGGCCCACACAGGATCTGAAGCCCAGGCAGGATTCTGAGCCCCTGGGTGAGCCCTGGCCCGAGGCTCTCAGCCTCTTTCTGCCTTACTTTCCTCATCTGCCTTTTGTGCTTTCTTTTGTGTGTGTGCATGCTTGTGTGAGTGGGCACATATAAGGTGTGTGTATATGTAGGTGTGCTCTAGCTCAGGCTGTCTGACCTGGAACTCCCTCTGTAGCCCAGACTGACATTGAGCTCGTGGGGTGACCCACTACCTCAGCCTCCTAAATGCTGGGATTACAGACAGGCCACCATGCCAACCCAGCATTTAGATGGGTGCTGGGAATTTGAACTCAGGTCCTCAGGCCTCATCGCAAGCGTTTTATCCATTAAGCCATCTCCCCGGCCCCCCTAATGCACTTTGATCCAATGACTTAACAGTGAGGGGTTTGGATGGAGATATAGCTCAGCAGCAGGACAAGTCTGAGGCCCTGGGTTCCATTCCTTTACCGCAACGTGAGGGATTAGTACAGAATTTGGGGACTCAGGACTTCTCTCACCCGCCATTGACTCCCACAAACTGGAGGCTCCTCTGGTGGGCTGTGGGGTCTATGGGCTCATCTTTCCGCTTCATGATGGATCGCACACCCACGGGAGCTCTGCCTAGAAGGGATGATGGTGAATGTGGCAGAGTGTCCCTCAATCCAGAGCACATGCTGAGTATCCCGGGGTTCCACTCCCTTGGGTGGCAGGGACTGCTTACCTGGGCCCCCGGCTCCGCCTAGCTCCTCCGAGGCTGCTGGCCTGGTGAGTTCTCTGTGGGTAGCGTCTCGGGTGGCCACCTGGCCCGTGCTCTTCTCAGACTGTGTTACAGAGGTTCCTGCAGGTCCTAC